>VXAB01006417.1:8534-23653 GCA_013399175.1 Odontophorus gujanensis
AACCTATTAACATGTGAATTTGCCATATAAATCCTGCTGATACCTCAGAATTGCTAGGGAAACTTAAGCTTTTTCCAAAGGTTTACTAACTTGACTATTATTTATCAATGACAAAGACATCTAAATGGAGAACTAAATATGCCCTTCCTTCATGAGTATAGGTGCTAACAATAGATACAAAGCATTATACCTCTTTGGCAGTTTGCTGGTCTTGATGATTTTGAAGATCACCTTTTCCAATCTCAATGATACTATGATTCTATGGTTTCTACTGACCTGTAAATATGAAGTGTGGACATTGCTTTGCCTAAGATTTCTCCAGCAGCAGTAAATGTTCAGGTATGATCATGAGAAGCCTAAAGTGAAAACAACCCATATAAGAAACAACTAGTGCATGGGCTGTGCGTATCACTGGAATCCTGCCTTCAGATAAATTATGTGAACAACAGACTTTCTCAATCTCTCCAGCTGGAGCTCTTCCATTTTGCACAAGTATCTATGAGAGCAAAGAGTTAAACTGACAGTTACCATCTGTCAGATCAACTCACTAATAACAAGAATGTGGAATTAATTATCCTCCCTTCCTGCAACTCTCCTTTTCTTAATGAATATCTATGTATTTGACCAGAAAGAACTCTGAGGGGACAAAGGCATTTTTGCCTTTTTGCAGAATTACAGAATGGTAGATGTTGGAAGGGATCTCTGGTGGTCGTCTGGTCCAATAATCCTGCTCAAGCAAGACAACCTAGGGTAGATTGCCTCAGACTGTGCCTCGATAGCTTTTAAGTATCTCTACTGAGAGACTTTGCAACCTTTCAGTGCAACTCAAACTAATCCTCAATCACTTACACTGCACCACTGTTGTTCAGGAGGAAACTCCCACATTTCAGCTTTTGTCCACTGCCTCTTGACTTATCGCTGGGTACTAATGACAAAAACTTGGTACCACTGAGTACCTTTGAAGAAAGCCTGGCTCCATCCCCTCTGCAAAACCTTTCAGATAGTTATAAACATTTAAGAAAGCACCTGTGAGTGTTTTTTTTGTTTGTTTGTTTGTTTGTTTTCCTGACTGAATAGTCCCAACTTTCTCAGCTTTTCTTTGTAGGAGAGATGATTCAGTCCCCTCTTTATCTTTGTGATTTTTCACTGGACTCTTTTCAATAGCTCTGCCTATCACTTGTACAGGAGAAACCAGAATGGAGTACTCCAGTGAGATGAATTCCATTAGTTTTCTGTCAGACCATTCCCCTAGACTGTCCAGATTTCTCTGGATGGCCGCATAACCTCCAGCATATCAGTCTCGTCTTCTCTCTTTGTGTCATCTGCAAACTTTCTGAGGGTACACTCTTACTTACCACATTCCTCTTCACTGACAAAGGTACAAAGGTAGTCAAGTCATAGGATTTAAACCACGTCTGACTTC
Source organism: Odontophorus gujanensis (assembly GCA_013399175.1). Lineage (NCBI taxonomy): Eukaryota > Metazoa > Chordata > Aves > Galliformes > Odontophoridae > Odontophorus > Odontophorus gujanensis. The sequence goes on from VXAB01006417.1 coordinate 9,958, forward strand.
AGCAGAAGTGTGAGTGTCCCCAAGTCTTAAGTGAGAAAAGGCCTCTCCCTGGCTAGAAAACAAACTTGCCAAATTCATACTACAGTAATACATCTCTGCCTCCCTTCTATTTCCTAGCGGCAAAATGTATTGTCTGACACGACTTCTTCAAAATCAAGGAATTAATTTTTTATCCAGGGGCTTTTCATTGCCCTTTCAGTAATGATGACCCCATTAACATTCAGCTAAATGAAAATATAAACACCTGATTTACTCCATTTAGGATGTCTAATACCTGACTTCCATGATTTTATTTCTTATTAGCAAAAATTCCCAGTATTTCTTTAACTTATTATTTGCATAAAGTTCCACACTATCCCAAGCACAAGAGATTACTGAGGCAACATTTGTAGGTAATGTGGAGAATAAAACTTTCTTAAGTTCATGGGTATCATTAAAAGCTTGATATAAGCAAAACAGATTCTGTCCTAATTTTAGAACAGGCATTGTTCAGACTTATACCTAAGATAGTGTAAAGTGGTGGGTGTTTTAAGTATAATCTTACATCTGTGTTCAGAATTATCAGAGGAGAGAGAAGCTGAAGGATATGTTCCTTTTCTGTTTAGCTTAGGATCTTGAGAACAAGCTTGAGTAATTTATTACAGGTCTGAGATAGGATAAAAATATGATACAAAGCAGGATGATGTTAAGATACCTCAAAAAATCATGACATATCTCAATGAATTTTTACTTTAACCCTTTGAATGGCAGTCTAACCTGCCCAAAAGCTGTTGGAGATAAGACCTACTTTATAGTATAGGAAAAAAATATCATTTGGGGCATATCACTGTAGAACAGGAAAAGGGATATCTTGCAATGCATTAAATATGGTTTTAGTTTATATTTTCTTTTATAAAAATAACCTGTTTCATATTTCGTGCTCCCAAATTATGTAACTCATACCTTGCAGTAAAAATGGCACCAATAGGAAGCAACTTATGTTCTCCATTTATACGGGAATAACAAATCAAAACCAGACAAGTGTTTTAATTTCAAAAGCTTGGTGTTTTTTGTTGTTGGTGGTGGATTTTTTTATTATGATTATTATTTTTTTGTTTATATATATATATATTTTTGTTTGGTTTGGTTTGGTTTGGTTTTTGAAGTGTTAAAGCNTCACAGAAGATCACTGTACATGAACAGTATAAAATCTGTACCCTAATGTACGAACATTTAGAAAGACTAGAACTGGGAAAAATAAAAATAAATAAATGTGTTAAATAATGGTGTTACATTAAAAGAGATTATTAGAATTTTATTCTTCTCCATTTCTTTTATTAAGATTTGAATATATACAATATTCATGTTTTATATTTCCATTTAATAGAACTAGTGAAAGCTATGTGTGGAAAAGACAGATCCAAAAGTACTGATGAGATTTCCATTAAATTTTAAATTGAAAATCAAAGGTTTTGTTAGAACATTTAGGATTCCATATGCGTCACATTTCAAAATTGTAACTATATTTAAATTCTAAAACAAAATATTTGAAAATAATTTGCTCTTTTATTGTTTACCAAGTTTAGGATTCTGTTTTCTCTGCCAAGCTGATGCTTCCACAGTATCTGAAACTGAATGTAGAAGTTTTAACTGTATTGCCCTCCATTGTTCCTGCAGCAGTCAGTAAAGACTCTATATTTCATGCATCTGGATAGACACAGGAGGCCAAATCATTGGAGAGACCATCTTTCTGTTAAGGATACAGAAACAAATTATTTCCAGATACAGAAGATAATACTGTCTTTAGAAGCAGGAATGAAAACAGACGTTTGAATGGGCTCTGAAGTCAACATTATCAGTAGGAGGAGGAAGATATCTATAGCTGCAGTACGCTCAGCTCAGGTCATGCAAGCTGCATGTCAGTAGGGCTCTGTAACTTGGATGGTACATGGAGCTAACTTGACTGTGCTAAATTCCTTGTATGAAGTGAAAGTTAATTTCTGTAGGATTTAAACTAATTGCACAGTGTAAGGAATCATAGATCTACTTCACTGATGAGCCTAGCGAATGGGCTGCTCAGTTAATGCCTGTAGTAAATGCTACACCCTCCTTCTATAACATAATCAGCAAGCATGGAAGAGTGGAATTACTGTGTTTTCATTCACATTAGTTCAGCCTGTCTGCAGTTCCACCTGTTCATACTGTTTCACTCTTTAATACCACACTAATAAAATCTGTTCTGTTACTTGGTTTGAGCAGGAAAGCATCTCAATTTTTACTCAAATATTAATGGATTTATTGCATTAAGTGGAGACTGTTTCACATAACAAGCCCGAAAACTAGTCGCCTCTAGAGAGGCAGTTACTTTTACAATATTTCAGCCGCAAGGCTTTGGTCATGGAAACTAAGGTGAAAGATGGAGAGTGAAATACATGTGATAATTTAAGACAGAGAAGAAATCTCGTGAACTTTTTTGTTTTATTTTTTCCTGATGTGGACCATTTCCTGTTGTGGCACCAGCTTCGTAGCTCACTCTCACATGGTTGAATTTGTGAATCTAATTTAGAAATGGACCCTGTAGGTCTTCCATTTGCTATGTTTTCATAATGCTGTCATCCATCAGTTCTGACTCTTGGTGTCATTTATATTGCTTTAAAGTAAGAAACAGTAAAGTCCATTCTTTAAATTAGTTTTGTCATCTAAACTTAAAATTCTGATGTGAGCAACTCAGCCAAAGGTGTCTAATTTTATCAATTTCAGTCAATGCTCTCATCAGAGTTTTACACAGACTGGTGAATTTGGCAGAAAGATTAGCCCAATTGTAATTGAAATATATTGCATTTACTTCATTCAATGGAATTCAAAATGAGAAACATTTGGTTGTATAAAAGAAGTCAATGCAAAAGCAAAAACTTGAAAGGAAATGTCTCTTTTTTTTTATTTTTTACACAAGAGATTTAAAGAACGGAACCACATGTGAAAAGTTTGTGAAGAATTATGTATAATCCTCCACATGCCAGGTTCATTTCCTATACTTTTTCCACAGAAAAATAGGTGGTGTTAAGGCATCTGACTATTTCACAGAAATCAGCAACTGTTAATATTATGAATAGAAGATGACAATTATATAATATTTTTTATCAGAAATTCATGGAAAATCTATGCGTCAATATCTTCATTTTTTTGGTTTTCTGATTTTTCTGTTTCTGAACTCAAAACATATTGGTATAGGTATGTTGATTAATTGGAAGATATGTTGTCTGTCACAGCATGTATGAACTGAAATGTTTTGTTTCAATGATTGTGACTACTTTGGTTGTGTGTTTTGTTTGGCTTACTTACATTTTATGTAATAAAATTAACACTATAATTCCTGTTGGTTTTTGTTTTTCATGCTCACATCCAACAACTATTTACAAGATTCACATTTAGTGAGATTGACCTCAGAATTACAAAATAAATAAATTACTTGACTTAATTCCTGAATTTTTGAATGTAGAAGTCAAGAGATATTTTACTAATGTCATTCATCAGTTTTCATGATTGATTTATGCTGTGTCAACTGGTAAAAAGTAGTTATCTGAAGTAGGATAAAAAAATAAAAGTTATTTAATAAGAAAGATTCAAATGCCAGAAGAATAATGGTTGTTTTATTGTTACAGTCTGATATTGCTGTGCAAAACATAAGTAAGCTGTTCAATTGTAGAAACAATTGCTTTCCAGCTTTCCTTAAAATACTTCTAAATGACATTTGGATTTACGATGCCTTGATTATTTTAAAATCAATCATAACAGTAAATTAATTAATAAACAAATAAATAAATCCTCAGATAAAGATGCTTGATGCCAAGCTCCTCAATAACATGTTCTGACCAACAGTGCTGTTGTTGGTGAAGCTGATTTTGAGTATTATTTATTTCTGCAAAACTCTTCTACGAAGAAAATCAACTCTGTAGTGTCTGAAATAAAGACACCCTGCAAAATAAAATCCCCAAACTATAAACACCAAATCGTAACTGTATTAGATTTAAGCATTCCTCTTACACATGTAGATTCTGTAGGAAAGGCCAGAAATAGTAATGGCTGCTACTACTGCTGCAGTGCATATCACCTCATAAAACCTATGGGAACAGTATTTGAAAGTTAAAAGAAGTAACACATTTCAATCTGTTGCCACTCTGAAATACATCTGAACTCACGTTCGTGTTTAATTGCAGCCAGAGAAATCATCATATTGTCCTTACAGATACTCCTGTGCTCATAGATAAGCAAGAGATAAAGTGCCAAAAAATTTCCGTATTGAATGACAGAAATTTTCTTCAAGCAGCCTTAACCATGATAGAAAACAGGTATAATTTTTATTAAATTTGAGACTGAACTCATCTCATCATTTCTTATAGAGCACAATATGCTCTACAGACTTCAATTACTAACCAACACCGTCAGCGTCAAATGGATTTGAATAGTTACCTTTAGAACTGAAAGGCTGTCTCATAGTACCAGCACTCAAATTACTTAACTCCATCTTCTAAGTTTTCTCTAGGATAAATTTAGCTAATCTGTGATGAATTTATACTGTCAAGACGGATAAGGGGATGATCTGGGGGAGGTAATGTATAAATGTAAAGCCTCTTATTTTGAATTGAAGTTTCATCTCTATGGATCCCTCTGAGCCCCGTCGCATATGTGACCCTTCCCAATTTAATGTATCATCAACTTGGTTGCTATCAGGCCTGAAAATGTAGGTTCTTAAAGCAACCATTTCAGAAATTGCAGTTTAAAAATGCAAAGAACAAGCACATAGGGACAGAGTGATTGTAGTGTCACTGTGAGACCCTGAGTGTAACTCCAGTGGAATACATGGAATTGAGCAAACTCAATACTGAAGCCTATGCTTCCTTTATTGACTGCAAAATACAAGTCCAGATAAACAAAAAACAAACAACAACAACAAAAAAAAAAAAAACAGTGTTTAAACCAGTATTTATTGAGAAGCAGATACTTTTTGAATTAATTCAAGGGCAATTCAAGTGTACACTTGCATAATAATGTGGGATCTTCTTTGTACTTACACTGTAACAATTCATAGAACACTTGATTCTCTGATCTGAGAGCTGAAAGAAATTTAGTTGTGAAAAAAAAGAAAGATATATACTGAAAAACAAGCATGTAGAAAAAAAAATCATAAATGTGGCTGGTAACACAATCATGTATTATTTGACCATACACAGACCTGGAGTATAGGCAAAAAGAAATAGATGATGTCCCCAGGTACTTCATTCACTCTTTATTTCTCTATTGAAAAATCTCCAGTCTCCCTTAAATCCTTAAGACTTCACTCAAAGTATTCTCTTTATATTTATTTAGGAAAGGTGTCCGTACTTTTCACACGATTTGCAATTGAAATACTAAGGAGGATTTAATATGAAAATTCAAAATGAGAGATAATTTGACAATTTTTCATGTAGGTGTTTTGTTAATTTTAGGTATATGCAGTATGGAAAATGCAGTATGTAAAGAATCTCACACTATCTTCTCAACAAAGCAAGTTTCTGAGGAGGAAAATGGACTCCAACACTAACAAATACAAAGAAAAAACATGGAAGACAGAAAGTTTCAGAATAATGATCTGGCAACTAAAGAAGGGCCAAGAAACTCGGATGAATGGAAAATTAACAATAATGGCAGGTGTCCATTCAACTATAACCAAAATTTTAATTACACCAAGATTTATGCCAGACACCTAACTTGCGATGTGACACCTGGAAATGTCTACAGCTGTTGTTGCCATCAAGAGTGTACTCAGTATTTTCAAAGACCCCACAAGGAAAATAAGTAGGAGTTAAATCACAGTTATGGCTACAATTAGGTCTCTGAACTATGACCTGAGAAACTAGTAACTATATGCAAACACACACACAATTTTCCATAGAACTGCAATAAATTCTAAGGCTGGTACTAGCTCTAAGGCTTTATGTGGAGAGTCATAATTTCCAGATTATTAACCTAATCATTTAAAAAGAACTTTTCACAGCATTAATCCCATTTAAATTTAAGACAGAAACATTCAGTAGTGGAGAAGCCCTATTAGCTGCACAATGTGAAGCAAATGGAAACACAAAATGTTGCTGATTTAAAATCAGAACGAAAGTGGAACTTTCTATAGGTATTATAAGCCTATAAGTATCAAGCTAAGCATCAGTTTTCTTCATGGTCTTTCTCTGCATCATACTCAGCATGATCAGAAATTGAAGTCAACATCTCTGTTTAATATAATTGCCACATAAACCAGATGAAGATGCAATACGAAAACTACACTGGGGCAGGAAGTACTGTAACTATGTCATTACATAAAAATGGGATACTCAAATCTTGTCATCCTCAAAAATCAAATTGAACTGAAGTAGCTGAAGTCTAAAAGAATAAAACAGTAAGTTACTGCCTCTCTACTATACACACACAAGACTGATTGCAATAGTTGTTATATCATATATTAACTATGCTTGTAAGAGTGTATTAATATTTCAGTTTGATATCAGTTAACCTTTGAATAACTGATTTTTAATTTAAATGTTTTACATGATTGTTCTGGGTCTGGCCATGATCAAGTTAGTTTCTTTCACCACAGCCCATTTGATGCTGTTACACACTGGTGGCCAAAGAGTTACCAACACACCAATGTTTTAGCTATTTCATAGTAGCATTTCCAAAGCATCAAGGCCTCCCTCTTTCTCACATTATCTTCTTAGTGAAGAGGCTGATGTTGCACAAGAACAACCATCTTTTCCTCAAGACATTCATAATTTTCCCGTATATGCATACTCTTATAATATCATGGTCATATGGGTGATATGATCATGGGTCACTTAGGTGATATGGCTCTGGGTGTCTTAAACATCCTTCTGTTAATTTTCATCTGTCTTTTAGATTCACAACACTCCCAAACCTTCGCCAATAAGATCTACTGTATAAAGATATGATTGAAAGTTGCTGGAATTTGCAAACCAAGTATTTCCATTCCTTCTTAGGTTAGACAAGTTGGAAGGTCAAGAAAGGTAAACAAATGTGATTTCATTTTTTGTAATTAGCAAGTTCATAGCCTTATACCGTTAGTTCCAGTAAACAGTTACAAAGGTTCCTTGGGAGTCTGCTTCCAAGGGCATTATGTCCACAAATGTTGGTCACTCAAGAAGCATCTCTTTAAGAGCATAGGACAGACAATTCCAATGTCATAAGTCAAGCGCATTGGATAGAAGGCTGACCTGGAGCTGGGAATTCCTCCTGGAATCTGAATGAAAATAATATTTTGTTTTATTTGGAAGTAAGGTTAAGCTACTCAGGAGGACTACAAAGATGCTGTTCAACTTTTTAAGGAGGAAATCTATTGTAGAATCTCCATTGGAGTTGAAGATAGCAATGAAAAAAAATAATAAAACACAATAAAGTATATTAACAGAAAAAGGACTAAGGAAAGTAACAGTTCATAATTTCATGCTGTTGGTCAACTCACAAATAAGGATGAAGATAAAGCAGAGACATTAAGACCTTCTTCATCTCTCTCTCAGAACTAGTGAAAGACCTGGAGACCTATGCAGTTTGTGCTGGAGGACCAAAACTGGAAAATTGAAAATCTCCCAGTTGATGTTGAATGTATATGGAATTTGCTGCACAAAATTGTTGGGAACCTAATGAGAACAATCTCAGGATATGGAAACAATTGGTCAATGCTATTATAATATCTCTCTCCATTATTTAGCAACAGTCTTGGGTGTCCAGAGACATCTCTGTTGAAGGGAAGATGGAAAAAGTTACTTCCATTTTCAAGAGAGGAAGAAAGAAGATCCTCATAATTATAGGCCTGTAAGTCTCACTTTAGAGCCTGGTGAAATTATTAAGATTATTCTGGGAGTTACTGAAAAAATACTTGAAAGACAATACAGTCATTTGTCAAAACCAGGAGAATGACTTAATCTCTTTTTATGACAAGTTGAGCCACCTAGAGTACAGAGGAAAGGCAGTGATTGTCGGTTTGAGTTCTTAGCAAAGCTAAGGTACTGTCTGTTACAGTATCTTTCTGAAGAAAATGTCCAGTATATAGCTGGACATTATACGATGGGTGAACTAGTAACTGAAGAACTGAACACAAAGCATTGTGATAAATGGAGTTACTTCTTTGTCAGTCACTGATGATGTTCCCTCTGAGTCAATTTTATGGTCAGTTACAAGCTTTTATTAATGACTTGAACACTGAATTTGAGTTCGTACAAGTACTTTTGTGTATTACACCAACCTGGGAGAAGCTGCTGATTCCCTTGATCAAATAGAGGTCTTACTGATAGATTTTGACAAATTAGAGGACTATATAATCACCATACAAAATCTGATAAGAGTAAGTGCCAGATTCTGTACCTAGAACAGTATAACCTTGAATGCATGGATAGACTGGGGGAGAAGTGGCTGGAGTTTAGCTCAAAGAATCACTAATGTGACCAGATTACCAGTAGGGCCAACCGTGTGCTGGCTTTCATTGATAACAGTACAGCTTACCAGCTGAAGGAAAGGATTTTCCCACTATACTTAGCATTGATATGGCCTCATCTGAATACTGCATGCATTTTTGGGGCTTCAGTAATACAAGAAGGATATAAAAATATTGGCATGTGTCCAGAGGAGGGCAACAAGGATGGCAGTAGGTCTAGACAGTATGACTTACAAGGAAAGTCTAAGGATAGCTGATTTGGTTGGCATGAGGAAGAGAAGACTGAGGATTGACCTCAAGGCAGCTTGTATCCTCTTCAAGAGTTTAAAAGGAGAGGCGTGTGCTAAACTTTCTAGCCAGTGACAGAACATGAAAGAATGTTTTCAAGCCACCAGCAAACTGGTTATTAGGAGAAAGTTCAGGGTCTTTAACCATTTGCAGGTTGGTCAATCACTTGGACAGGCACGCAAGTGAAATGGTCGTGGTTCCAAGCCTGTTGGTGTTCAAGAAGAGTTTGGACAACGGACCTAGACGTATGATTTAACTCTTAAGTTGCTCTACATAGAGTCAGGAATTGGATGTTTATCATGGGTCCTGTCCAACTCAAGGAAGTTTAGTTATTCTGATTTTGAGTAGTGCATTTTATTTGACTCCTCATACTAGAGAAGTTTTAAACTTCAAGACAATCTTAACAGTTTTCACTGTGATTTTTTGTGTGCTTTTGTTATATTTTGCCTGCACTTCAGATTTGCAGATACTGACAACTTTTAAAATTCAAGTTTTACTTTAAACTTTCTTGACTCAATGTCCTCAATTATTACCCAAATTAAGTCACTCAGTTGTGAAAACAAGCTGAAGAATTAATAAGCAGCTGTAGAATTCCTGAGTAAAATGATGAATAGTCAACCTAAGACAGGGTCTCCTTTCAAGATTATTGTGACAGGTTACTTTTCATTTGACACAAGACTAGACAGACCACAATACCAGTCTACTACTATATACCTCCAACAACTGATACCATAGGCTGCACTTGCCCTAGCTGAAAAACAGGTATAATGTTGGGGATGGCAGGGCAGAATGTCCCTGATATTCAGTCAGAGTGCTGGTGGGAAAAAAAAATAAGGTAAGATAATAAACATGAAGAATCTAAGTTGTTCTCACGGTCTGAACTACCTAATGGAATTTAAAGATTAGAAATGAAAAGCATCTGAATGAAAGACTAACTTTACAGTATAGTTTTTTAAAACCTTAACACTGTTTTCAAAAATGTTCGTGTAACACAGGTTTTCTTTTCCATATCATTACCCTTTAGAAGAATAAACTGCTATCTTAAAATGTTGTAGCTCCTTCTTACTAATGCTAGTTCAGTATCTCAATATCTTTGAGAAGTAACCTTGAAGTAAGTCTAAAATAGCTTTAACTTAATAAAGAACAGTCTCACTAAAATAGCAACTAGTATCTAAAAGCATTTTCAAGTAGGCAAAATACTGAAATATTCTATCTTATTTTTTCAAGGGTAGTCAGATATAAATCAATACATCAAAGCAATTATCCAACACTCTTCCAGGTTATGGTTGAGAGATTCATATTAACAAACATCAAGCACTCTTGTCAGATTTCTTCAAAATGAAAATATGGTTTGTATGTCACAAAAGTAGCTGGAGATGATACTGGACCTGGGCAGCCTAGTCCTTATTGTCCTTAAAGGCAAGCTTATCTTTCAGAAGGGTTAGAATTATTTTCTTCCCTTTCACCAAAACTTCTGATGTGTTGCCCCATACAATTATGTTATCAGTGTATTGCAGGTGTTCAAGAACTTCCTACCATTGCAATGCAGTCTGGATCAGTGCATGACGAACAATAGGGCTGAGTTTCCACCCCCAGGGCACTGAACCACAGATAAACTAGATGCCCCTCCAAATTAAAGCAAACTGTGACCTGCACTCTGCTTGCAGAAGGACTGAGAAAAAATGCGTTACCTATGTCAATTGTGGCATACCACTTGGCTGGCTTTTACTCCAGTTCATATTGGAGTTCTAGCATGTCTGGCACAGCAGTGCTTAGCTGTGGTATGACTTCATTCAGGTCACAATAGCCCACTACTAGCTTCCGCTCTCCATTGGACTTTTGCTCCTGACACATGGGACTATTAAAGGGTGAGTGAATCTTGACGATAACTCCTTGGTACTCCATTTGGCAAATGGGAAACAGGGAGTTCTGGTTGGTGCCATATTGCTACCAGTACACTGTTGTAGCAGCAGTCAGCACTTGCTATTCTTGTACTCCGAGCAACCCCACAAAATAACGGTGCTTTGAGAGACCAGAAGAGGTAGACAGATGCTTAATGTCTTACATCTCCAAGGCAACTACACCAAAAGCCCATCAATACCCTTTTTGGTCCTTGAAGTACTCTATTCTGAGATAATCTATATCAAGGATGCACAAAGCATCTGGACCAGTTGCAATGGAGTGCCTTTGCCACTCATTTCCTGTTAGACTCACTTTGGGCTCCAATACAGTTCGTTTTGGGGTTATAAATTGATTGCACTGGAGTACATTGTGCACTGGTGACTATACTAGAGTCTCATATGTCTGTGGCTCTGATGTGACAGGTCATCAAATGCATGCAGTCCAATAAACTTAATTGTCCTTTTCCTCCATTTAGTGGGAGGCAGAGCCATTCTAGTTCTGATTATTGCATTCATTACTTATTTCTCATGTACGAGAACCAAAAGGCTTTCTGTCAACTTCAGAGATAAGATCAGACCATTTTCCATATTTGAAGAACTGTCTGCTGGAAAAAGAGGATCCTGAAAGGGCCTTCTCTTGAGACTGTTTTCCCCTGCAGTTCACATACCCATGCCTATAGGATCAAGGTGTATATTCCATTCCATTTCTTCATATTCTCTCCATGGTCACACAAGTAAAATCACTGGATGGTATGTGATGTGCACCCACTATATCCTGTTTCTTGAGAAGAGGAATGCTTACTTCTAGCAGCTGAGATATTGATTTGTACATGTGGGGAGCATGACATAACATCTTTGAATTACTGGAACTTCTGGGACAGTTTATCCACAGCTGAGACACAGGCTGTAGGGAGGGAGATAACCTGTCTTCATATTGTTGAAGTGGACTAGTGGTCGTTCACTATCTTTGCTGGCATACTATGGTACCACTCTCCACCACACTATCCATGTACATATCATATAATCTGGGCCCTGGGAGTTGGTATTATCAACCAAATTAAATATCAAACAGTGATATGCTTACCACAAAACCCTGGTCATCAGTCAGGTAGTGGAAGCATAGCAATTTTTGCTACTTAGAACAGTTTGTCTGAGTTGACATCTTCCTAATCCAATTCTCTGTTTTGTTTGTTTGTTCAACCATAGGATTTTATATCACCTTATAAAAGTGTTTTTCCTCTTGTACCCTTGAGCTGCTAACCATACTTCTTTGAATAATCTTAGCTTTGCCTGCAATGCTACCTGTCTTATCATTGATAGTTTTCTCTATCACAGAAGCACCAAGGTTGGAAAAGACTTGTAGGATCATCCAGTCCAACCATTCACCCATCACCAATAGCTCTCACTAAACCATGTCCCTCAACACAATGTCCAAACATACCTTGAACACCTCCAGGGTCAGTGACTCCACCACCTCCCTGGGCAGCCTATTCCAGAGCCTGACCACTCTTTCAGAGTAGTAGTGTTCCCTGACATCCAGCCTGAATCTCCCCTAGTGCAGCTTGAAGACATTCCCTCTAGTCCTACCACTAGCCACACAAGAGAAGAGACTGACCCCCAGCTCACTACAACCTCCCTTCAGGTAGCTATGGAGAGCAATAAGCTCTCCCCTGGGCCTCCTCTTCTCCAGACTGAACAGTCCCAGCTCCCTCAGCCACCCCTCATAAGACCTGTGCCTAATTGTGATTAATAAAAAATTTTTGGGAGAGGTTGTATGTAACAGAATAGCTGAATTACCTCTGCCCAATTTTCTCCTTTCTGCTTATGTTAAATCAGATTGTCAAGATGCAAAGATACATTTGACATAGCCTAGATAGTAATTTGCCATTAACTCATTTCAATGTTGCAATTTTTTAAGTCTTACAAGGCAAAAATGACAATAACAACAACAATCAAAAAACAACTTGCAATGACTGGTTGCTTTCTCATCCTTTCCCATTACGGTATGCTCATGAATATTTCTTTCACGATATTTCTCCAAAAATAAACATATGCGCAAGACAACCTCTTGCAGCTCACTGGGAACATAAATGTAGAAATGTATTGTAATGAACTAAGGAAGAAGAAAATATTTGCCTATGGCCTGATGGGAGCATCAACCTCAGGAACCTGGAACACCCTGAACTCACATGATATATCCCTCATATAAAACAATGAAGTATAAAAGCAATATATTTACATTCTCTGTGTCATAGTGATTACTGATCTTCACTAACATTCTTTTACCATTCCGTCTGTCAATATTTTGTGCTGAATATAATATTTTTCTGTAGCTATAGGAACTAAAAGCACAACAAAGATAAATCCAGCTTTAATGTCTTGCTGCCAACTGATATATCATTGAAAAACTGGACAGTATGAGCAAAAAGGAGTCAATAGTCATAGCTCCATGAAGTTTTCTTCTCGTTCTCTTTCTTGTTTGTGTGTTTGTATGTTTGTTTCTATAATCATTCCAACAATCCTGCCCGAATATCTTAATATCATTCAAATTTATGTCTAGAGTAAATATGAGTGCAGATTCTGCAGCAAAAACTGGCATAAGATGTGAATATGAATATGTTGGTCACATCCATAGGTGTATACAAAGAGTAAGTGATGATTTGATCTTCTGAGTTTGTCGTACTGGAGCAAATACTTACTGAATGGAAATTGTGCCACATTGTAAAACCATGAATTATTGCTTTTGTATTAATACATTTGAAATGTTACAGATTTTTGTATCTGAATTTTTCTATTTGTGATTTCAGACTCAACCGCAAGAGCAGTAAAAAAAAAGAAAAAACAGCTTCCCACATTCCTACTGGAAACACCAATAGTCGTTTCATCTCATAGCATGCTCATGTCATGGTAATTTATCAATGAGATTGTTTATTCAAGCAGGGTCATCAAAATATTTTGTTTTGTTTTGTTTTGTTTTTCCCAGGCCATATTTTTCCTTAACCTTAAACTAACCTGGTATAATCCTTTAGCATTCCTTTTTTTTTTTTTT
>VXAB01006419.1:9485-23700 GCA_013399175.1 Odontophorus gujanensis
CGTGCGTCACCACCCCCCCCCCCCCGGCCCCCATGCACAGGGGGGGGGGGGGGTGGAGGGGTGGGGTGCGGAGAAGAATGGGGTGAGATAAATTTCTGGCGTTATTGCTGCAATAAAGTTCAACATAGATGACAACGCACAGATGGAGTAACGTCCCTCCAGCGCGACATCGAGGCGTGCTCTAAATTATAAGGGGCAATGTCATAATTTGTAGGGGCGGGTCGGGTGTGATGGCTCTCCCCCTCCAGCGTGTCTTTGCGGGGAGAACACGTCCGAACCCCGCGCTGCTGCGGGAGGAGCGGCGCAGCGTTATCAGCCCAGCGGAGCCCCGACAGGGAGTGTTCCCCCCCCCCCGCGGCCCCATCCCCGTGCGGCCGCCCCGGGCCGGGAGGGGGCGGCGGGGAGGAAGCCGCGTCCTGGTTCCGGCCCGGCCCTGCGCTGTGCCACCGGCGTGCCCGGGCCATGGGCGGCCCCGCCGCGCTGCTCTCCGCGCTGCTGCTGCTCCCCGCGCTGCTCCGCGCTCCGCCCGCGCAGGTACGGGGCTGTGCGGGGCTGTGCGGGGCAGAGAGGTGCGTCACGCGTGGCTCTGAGCCCGTGGGACTGCCGAGTGCGGGAGTGGGCGCCGGTGCGGGGTGCGGGTGCGCGTCCGGGGTTGGGTGCCCCGCGGGTGGACGGGCGCTAAGGTGCGGGGCGGAGCGGGGTGGGCAGCGGGTTGCGGTCGTGGTGCCAGGAGAACAGGGGGACGGAGCTGCGAGGGACGGAGGGAGGCTGCGGCCGTGACGTGTGCGGCTCTGCCGGGACGGCGGTGTCGGTTCCGGGTTCCCCGGCGGCCCTCGGGACTGCGGCACGGGGAGGGGTGTGGTTTCTGCGGGGGTCCCCATCACCGGACCCCTCTGTGACCGCCGCTGTGTCCTGCAGACGGGCGCGCAGCAGCCCCGCGGGCAGGGGTAGTGCTGGGTCCCAGCGGTAGTGCTGAGTCCTGCTTTTTCGCCTGGCCGGGTCCTCAGGCTGAGCCCTGTGCCTGGTTCATGGCCGAGGACGTGGTGAGCTGTGGGTCAGAGCTGGTGCAGCTGTGGGACGAGCAGCTTGTGGCCCCGTGCACCGAGCGTCGGTCGGAGGGCGGTGCGGGGTCGGGCAGTGCGGGATCGGGCAGCAGGTGCGGGATCGGGCAGCAGGTGCTGGACCTGCGCTCCCTGTGCCGCGCCGCTCCTGTCCCCATCCTGTTTGCCAATGGGGTGAGGCAATAAGGTGAGCTGGCGCTTGTGATGTGGACAAGGCACACGGAAGCAGCAGTTCCCTTCTCCACAGTAGGTCTGCAGTTGGTTTCTCATCATAAAGGTAGCTGAAGCGCAGAACTGTGAGAGCCTGTGCCACTAATTGCACTTCTGGTATTAAAACTCACCCAACGAGTTTGCTTCTGGAAGGAGCTGTTGGCCGGGCTGCGTGTGTCACACTCGGGAGGGGACACAGGGACAGCAGGACACAGTCACCCTGCAGCCAGCCCTGCAGGCACAGCATGCCCCAGAGCAGTGCGGGTTTGGCACTTCTGCCACCCATTCATAAAACACAGTGCCTCTGGGCAGCTCCTAGCAGATATCCTCTGCTGTTCTGTGTCACGGACCTGATGCCTGGCTGTGCTGTGCTTGGCACAAAAGGTTTTCCTCACCCGGGAGCAGGGAGGACCTCGGGCTGCTCCCCTGCTGCTCCATGAGAGCCATACAGCACAGTGCTGTTGGGTGGCACAGGTGCTGTAGGGTGGCACAGCACCAGGCTCATCCCCAGTCCACCCGTGCCCTGAAGCCTCCATTTCTGCCTGCAGTGCCTCAAAGACGGCGCTGTGACTGTCCCAGAAACTCTGCTCTTTGTATCCACGCTGGATGGAAACCTCCACGCAGTCAGTAAGAGCACTGGTGATGTCAGGTGGACGCTGAAGGATGGTGAGTGCCCCCCCAGGGCTCACCCTGCCGCTCTGACCCCACACGGCCACTGGCAGAGAGCACTGGCTGTGCTGCTGGCCGTAACTATTCTGGGTCTGACATGCAAATAGGTCTGTCTGAAGCGTGCCAGCACACAGCTGTGTGTAAACACTGCCACGCTGTCCCTTGCAAGGGGTGAGGCTGCTGACGTGGGGGTTTCACTCTCTTTTTCAGACCCCATTCTGCAGGTGCCAGTCTATGTTGCAGAGTGAGTATTGCTTTGCTGCCCAAAGTGCCCTTTCCCAGACAGGCTGTTAGCTCCAGTCCTGCAGGAGGCACTCAGAGGTGCTGATGGATGGGGCTGCTGAGAATCAACCCATTCACAGCCTTGGAGAATGTCACCCTGCCCACCTTTGTGCTAGAACTTCGTGCACGATGATGAGCAATGGCTGCAGAGACCAGGAGCTCTCAGTACCACCGTGCACAAAAGCATGGGAGAGAAATCAGAGGAAATCCTTGAGTCCCCTTCAAATTGAAGAGGACGTGGGGACAGCAGGGAACTCCTCCTGCTGGCATGGGGTGGGAAGGAACTGACCAGGACCAC
This sequence comes from Odontophorus gujanensis, assembly GCA_013399175.1. Lineage (NCBI taxonomy): Eukaryota > Metazoa > Chordata > Aves > Galliformes > Odontophoridae > Odontophorus > Odontophorus gujanensis. The sequence continues at coordinate 12,006 of VXAB01006419.1, forward strand.
TGCTTGAGTGGTTTCCTTTACTTGCATCTCCTGCTCAGCCACTGGTGTGTTCCTGGAGGTGGAGCACAGCTCACATGTTGTTCCTCCGATTTTCAGACCAGCATTTCTGCCAGACCCCAACGATGGCAGCCTGTACATCCTGGGAGGGAAGAAAAAAGAAGGCCTGATGGTCAGTGAGGGGCTGCAGCCCACCTGTCCCCTCTGCTTCCTTGGGCTGTGGCTGCCGTTGGTCCTTGACACTGTGACATGTTGGTTGGGTGGCATGGGATGGCACAGCTGCTCTGGGTGGTGTTGTCTGGGAGCACCCCAGCCCTGCTCTGAGTGCAGGGAGGCTGCAGCTCAGGCTGGCTGTGGTAATACAGCCACACACTCTCTGTGTTGCAGAAGCTGCCGTTCACCATCCCGGAGCTGGTCCAGTCGTCGCCGTGCCGCAGCTCGGATGGGGTGCTCTACACAGGTATGGGAGCTCAAGCAGCACTGCTGCTGAGCGTGGTGATGTGCCTGATGCGTGGAGCTGCAGGGAGGGAGTAGAGGGAGCTCATGGATGTGTGGCTTTGGGCTGGGAGAGGTGGGAAGGAGGCAGCTGCTGAGTGAGAGAGCGGCGCTGCAGAGCCTTAGGGCAAAGTGTGCTCTCATTGGCAGGAAAGAAGCAGGACATGTGGTTCATTGTGGACCCCAAGTCAGGGGAGAAGCAGACCACGCTCTCCACAGAGGCCTGGGATGGAGTGTGCCCCTCGAGCCCACTGCTCTATATTGGTCGGACCCGTAAGGCTGTCTTCCCCCCTCGCTTACCCTACGGGTCCCAAGGGGTGCTGGGTTATCCCACTGGCACCATGGGTACTGCTGCCAGCAGCAGGCTCTGCTGTCCCTTTGGAAGTGTCAGAAGAGCAGGGAGTCTGGTTTTCTCCAGCAGCACGCTGCAGCATTGGGATCTATGCTACCAATGTGCTGGGGCTGGCACTGACTCTGTGCTGGCAACTTGTGTTCCCCCACCCCCACCCAAGGCATCGTCCCCATGGCGCACAGTGACTGTGCTGCTGTGCTCTCACCCCAGAGTACGTCATCACCATGTATGACACCAAGACAAGGGAGCTGCGCTGGAATGCCACCTACTCTGACTACTCGGCACCGCTCTATGAGGAGTCCTACCCCTACAGTGAGTGTTGCTGGCCCTGCCCACACTGACTGCACCATGATGCTGCTGCAGCTGGGGCCTGGGCTGCCACGGCTGCTGGGGACTGTGGCTGCTGTGCCATGCTGTGCTGTGCTGTGCTGCTAGGCTCACCTGCCTGGCAGATGCTCTGGGACGAGCAGCATGCAGTCCTCTGGCACAGCCAGTTCCCTCAGCCCATTGCTGCACACCTCACAGGTCACCCCAAGCTCACAGTGCATGACTGGCACAAGCAGAGGGATGCAGCCACACAGGCAGCATCTCTGCATGTCCTCCTGCTCTGTGTCCGTCCAGAAATGTCACACTTCGCCTCCAGTGGGGATGGGCTGGTGGTAACGCTGGACAAGGAGAGCGGTGAGGTGCTGTGGGCACAGAACTATGGCTCACCTGTGGTCGGCATCTATGTGTGGCACCAGGACAGCCTGCGGCGCGTCCCCCACCTCAACCTGGCCATGGAGACACTGCGCTACCTGACCTTCCACTCGCAGGACATCCACCTTGCCCGCTGGGGCCACCAGAGCATGAAGGACTTCACAGCCACCAAGACCCAGCTGCTGTAGGTGACGCAGCCTGGGGTCTTTCTGGGGTGGCTCTGAGTGGTGGCTTAGTGCGAGGCACTGTCACAGCTGTCACCATCTTGAGGGACGTGGGATATCTGCAGGTGGTGGCGGTGACAAGCAGTGACATAGGGCTGCTCATGCCTGCCCACCACACTGAGCTGATGCTGCTCCGTGTTGCAGGCCAGCGCTGTATGTAGGGAAGCACGCAGCCAGCTTCTACGCCCTGACCTCCCTGGTGCACGGCAGTGTGGCACTGGTGGTGAGTATCTGAATCCCTGTGCCGTGCTATGCGTGTGCCTCATCCCCACTGCCCCATCCCGCAGCCGCAGGGCATCACGCTGGCCAGGATTGATGGCCCCACCACGGATGATGTGACCATGAGAGAGTCAGGAGAGTGTGAGATCACCCCCAGCACCGACGTCAAGTATCCACAGGGCAGCATCACTGCGCTGCACAACCAGTGGCTGCTGATAGGTGCGGGGCTGCACAGGGTGGTGGGAGCTGCCTTGCTGTGTGGCCACAGCTCTCAGCTCTCTGCTTTCCTCCACCCCAGGGCACCACGAGCTGCCTCCCGTGGTGCACACGACCATGCTCAGAGCCTTCCCTGAGAACCTGAGGAAGGCAACAGAAACCATCATTCCCCGCAGCTCTCCTGCCAGGACTATATTTGATGATGTGAGTGGCAGAGCACGGGATGGTGTCAGGAAGGTTCTGTGAGCCTCGCAGCTTTGGCAGCAGCTAGGAGAAGGAGCCCTAGGTGATGTTGTAATGCAGTGTCCCCCTCTCCTGCAGTTTCTGGCCCCCAGCAGCACGGAGGAGCTGGCTCTCCGGGGCAGTGAGGGACACATCCCACCTGAGGCCAGGCACAGGGAGCAAGCAGAGGTGTACCCAGATTCTGGCGACTGGGACCTGCTGCTTGCTGCTGTGGGCACAGCACTGCTGGGCGGTGGGGTCCTGCTGCTCCTCGTTATGGTGCGTGGGCCACTACTGGTACTGCTGTGCAGAGCTGGGAGCCACAGGTGTGCTAAGGCCCTGGGTACTGGCAGCAGCTGAGAGGATTCATTCTCTGTGCTCCAGAAGCTGCAGAAGCAGCACGAGGTGCAGCAGCAGCAGCTGGAGAAACAGATTCAGCTCTTGCAGCAGCAACAGCAGGAGATGCTGCTCCCACGTCGCAGCTCTGGTGACGGCATCCCTACAGCAACTGAGCAGCCAGCAGGGAGCAGGGGAAGCGCATCTGGTCTGGAGTCAAGCTCTACTCCCTGTGCCCCCACAGGACTGGTGAATGGGATGGTGGGCATGGAGCCAGCAGTGCCTGCAGGTAGGTTATGCACCAGTGTTCTTCGCGGAGGAGTAATGCTGGAAGGCTTCAGGGGGTCTGTGTTCCTCTGCAGAAGTGGAGCCTGAAGTGGTTGTTGTTGGGAAGGTTTCCTTTAACCCCAAGGATGTGCTGGGTCATGGAGCAGGAGGGACCTTTGTCTTCAGGTGGGTGCATGGCGCTGGGATGTCAGTCTAGAGCCTCCAGTGCAGTGAGGGGTGTGCATTTCCTTAGCTGAGCCCCTGGTGTCCGGCTCTAGGCATCCCTCCCCCACTGGGCAGTTTGTGGCATTGCCTGATGCCTGGCCATCTCCATCCATCTGCACACAGGGGGCAGTTTGAAGGTCGGAACGTGGCCGTGAAGCGTCTCCTGCCCGAGTGCTTCCACCTCGTGGACCGTGAGGTGCGGCTGCTGCAGGAGTCGGACGAGCACCCCCACGTCGTGCGCTACTTCTGCACCGAGAAGGACAGGCAGTTCCACTACATCGCCATCGAGCTCTGCTCCGCCACGCTGCAGGAGGTGAGCGTGCAGTCCCCTTGTGCCACGTGCTGCGGTCACCCTGGGCATGGCAAGCCTTGGGTGAATGGTCTCCCTTTGAACTCGTACACTTGATGCCCCTGCTGTCCAGCCTGTGCCTTGTTTGCTTCAGTACCATCCCCAGCTCACCTCTCTGCCTTCTCTGGTTGCAGTATGTGGAGAGCCCCAGCTTCGATCGGCGCAGCCTGGACCCGGTGTCTGTCCTGCACCAGACCATGTCGGGGCTGGCACATCTGCACTCACTCAGCATCGGTGAGGCAGCGGTATCCTCGTGGTGATGGCATCCATTGGGACACCACGTCCTGTCCTCAGCCGTCACAGCAGCACCTCCTGACTTGGCCCTGCAGCCGCAGTACCGCCTGTGGGTAATGGTGCAACCCACCTCTTGCAGTTCATCGTGACCTGAAGCCCTGCAACATCCTCATCTCCGTCCCCAACAGCCACGGGCGGATCCGAGCCGTCATCTCTGACTTCGGGCTGTGCAAGAAGCTGCAGGGTGGGCGGCACAGCTTCAGCCTGCGCTCTGGCATCCCTGGCACAGAGGGCTGGATCGCCCCTGAGCTGCTGCAGGAGGCACCAAAGGAGAACCCTGTCAGTAAGCCCTGTGTCTCACTTAGCACTCACCAGCCCTTCCCTGCTGCCTCCTCCTTGCTTGCAGTGTGCTGCTGGAACATATGGTTCAGACCTGAGCTATGGGAGCCTAAAAGTGGCTCCAGCACATCAGTGCTCAGCAACGGGTCACCCTCAGGCAGTGCCACTCTCTGCTGCACTGCTCCTTCCCAATGCAGTGACAGAGCCTGGCGGGGCAGGAGAATTGTCATCCCTCTGCTCCTTGGCTCTGCTTTGGCAAACACAGGGCTAGTGGAGGTTGCTCACCTGCTGGACCCAGGGAGCCTTGTGCTTGTGTCAGCTCATGTGGGCACTGAGGGCAGCAACTGCTGTGCTGTGTTTGTCTGGCACAGCTGCAGCTTTAGCCAAGCAAATCCGTCACAGAACAGAGAAGTGGCCATTGGCAGCAAAGGGCACATCTCTTGCCTGTGTCTTGCAGACATGTGCGGTGGACATCTTCTCTGCCGGCTGCATTTTCTACTACGTGGTGTCAGGAGGGCAGCACCCTTTTGGGGACAGCTTGAGGCGCCAGGCCAACATCCTGGCAGGTGCCTGCCAGCTGCCCTGCCTGCAGGAGGACGTGCACGGTGAGGCTGCAGTGGGCATCTGCAGTGCCCACCCCACACTGAGCCCCGTGCCCATCCTCCTCGTGCCACCACTGCTCCATTCCATTCTGTGCCCCAGACAAGGTCGTGGCCAGGGAGCTGATTGTGTCCATGCTCAGCAGTGAGCCCCAAAAACGTCCCTCAGCCCCCGCTGTCCTCATGCACCCCTTCTTCTGGAGTGCAGAGAAGCAGCTGCAGTTCTTCCAGGTGAGGGCCAAGCACTGCGTCATGGTGCAGGCAGTGAACTTTTTCCTCCCGTCCAACCTGTGTGTCCCTGCTTTGTGGGGCAGGACGTCAGCGACCGTGTGGAGAAGGAGCCAGCTGAGGGGAGCCTGGTGGGTGCACTGGAGGCAGGCGGCCGCTCCGTGGTGAGGACCAACTGGAGGATGCACATCTCCCTGCCACTGCAGATGGGTGAGAGTGCAGCACCGGCCATGTGCCGTGCCAGTGAGGGAATATATGGGGAATGGAATGTTCCAGGTGTCTGAGTGCCCCACAGCCACACAATGGGGGGGAGTAGAGGTGCAGCCCAAGCAGGCAGCACAGAGCAGAACCCCGTGGCTGTGGGGCTGTGCCCCTGGCTCTGCCTTCTGCTCACCACACCCTCTCCTCTGCTGTCCCCGCAGACCTGCGCAAGTTCCGCACCTACAAGGGCGGCTCGGTGCGCGACCTGCTGCGTGCCATGAGGAACAAGGTACATCCCACCCATCCCCTGCCCCACACCGTGCTGCCATCCCTCACCCCTTTCCTCCTACAGAAGCACCACTACCACGAGCTGCCTGCCGACGTCCGCGAGGCGCTGGGCTCTGTCCCCGACGGCTTCGTGCAGTACTTCACCTCGCGCTTCCCCCGGCTGCTGCTGCACACACACAGTGCCATGCAGCTCTGCGCCCACGAGCGGCTCTTCCACCCCTACTATGGCCCCAAACTGGCGGGCACGGGGAGGTGAGCGGGGTCAGCAGGGCTGCAGCACCACTTCTGCTCTGAGCTGCCAGAGCATCAACCTTTGGGGGCTCACCTGCATGGGGACTCAGCCACAGCCATCCTCCTGGACAGCCCCGAAACCTTCTGGCATCCTTCTCCCCAGTGTTGGCTAGGGTGAGACAAGGACACAGGTACCACATGGTGTGTGCAGGGTCTGCCAAGCCCATGGGGGCTACGTGGACTTCTGCCTTTGCAGACCTCAAGGTCAGATGCAGGAGCCTGAAGACCAGAGAATAAGAATTCTCTACTGCAGATGCAGTACCTTGAGAAATCAGGGAAGGAAAAAAAAAAAAAAAAGCCTTCTCCTGAGAACAGTCGGAAGAGCTGCAGCTCAGCTGCTGCAGCCCACAGGTCACTCCTCAGAGCAGCAGCTCTGTTCCCAGGGTCACTCGTGAGGATGCAGCTGCTTATCACAGAGATGGGAGCAGAAGGACTGATGCCACAGTGCTGACACTGGATGCAGCCCTTACCCCCAGCTGACAGCACACAGCTCAGAGCTTTGGCCTCATTCTTTGCACCAGGTCTGGGAGGGCCTGAGGCCCCCAGCACAGTGCTGATAGCAAGCTGGGTTTGTGCAGACCCATTCCTCTTTTTGCTGGGGTATGGGATCTTTTTACAGAGGTAACGAGGCACTTGTGCCTGGATTATCTTCAGAACACTGTATGGCCAAGAACTTTATTATTTTTTTGTAACATTATATAAAAAAAGTCCAACCTGCTTTAAACCAAACTGTATGAAAGCACCAGAGGTGTCAGCCATCAACACTGCACTACAGTCAGCAAAATATTTACAACATGAAATATAACCAAAGGCTCTGATCAAACAGAAGTGGGGAAGGCACAGAACTACTTTTTCTCCTGCAAGAAGGCCAAGGCTGTTCTCTATTTTTTTGGTGTTACCAAAGAGCAAGTCCAGAGCTCAGCTCAGCCAGCAGCTGGTGGGAAGAGCTCATGGAAATGAGAGGTCTTGATCAAGAGGAGCTGGGAGGCAACATGCTGCTACCTCCTTTCCAAGGAACCAGGAGAGGCTGGACAATCCAAGGAACAATCTTTAATCAAGTTATGCAAAAAGTTTATACAAAAGTTTAGTTTTCCATGTAGAACAAGTTCAGCATTAAAATGCAGATTGCTCAGTCTCAACCTGGGCACATTAAATATCTTAGTTGTGCTGCTACAAAAGGAAACAAGTCCAGAGCATCATGCACAGACATGTACAAAACTTACATGATAGTTCTGGGGAGAACCCCACACTTTATCTCATTAGAAGGCCCAGGAACCTCCAACAAGAGGGTTTTTTGAGTCAGGCTTTTGGCTTTGAGAGGTTAGGGAAGAAAAAGACTATATAAGTAACTAAAAAAAACAAAAACGAGAACACTTTGTATTGGGAGGGAGGAGCAAGAAACCCCTTTGTGCACAACTCACAGTGAACACAGCATCATCACCACAGCATCAGGGGCTCCCTTGGGGCAAGTGAAGCATACCCAGGAGCAGAAGCCCAGCTGTGTGATGACAGGTTACAGTACAAGTGACACTAAGACTGTCCACAGTTGAGCTGATTTGGCACAGAAGTCAGTTTCATTAAAACCAAAGCCTAAGAGGAGGATTTCACACGGGTTGAGCCAGACTTTGAACCGAGGAGCTTCTCCACCATGGTGCGAGCATAGCGTAGTCGGCTGGCCAGCTCCTTGCAGCACCCATGCTCCTCAATGAGGCTCAGCTTGTACGTGCGGAACTCCCGTTTCTCATCTATGTACGTGACAGCAGCCATCAGAGGGCACAAGATGACTTTGGTGTGGTCCTGTGGGGAGAGAACACACGGTCACCCTGACACGTGGCTCCACGGTGAAACATTTTTCACTCCTTCAGATGAGCCATCATTGCAGGGACACCCCAGCTGCAGGCCAGCAGCATGCTGACAAAGAAGGGCTGCAATAAGAAAGCACCTACTCACAGATTCAAGCAAAGGGAAACAATTCATCTGGACAAACAAGATGCCTGCACCAAAGTCTGTGCAGCAGTTTTACTCCAGATAAAGGAAACCACCACCTGATAAGCTAGGAAGGCTTAAATACCAGCAAGCAGAGCAAGGAGCCTTCTAGCACTCTGCTCACTGGGCAAAGCTTCAGCTCAGGTTATAACTGCCTGCTGGGATGACCACCTCACCACACAGCATGTAGCAAGTCAGCACAACAGCCTCACCTGGAAGAAGTTGATCTGCACAGTGCCATTGCTGAGGTGCAGGATGATGGCACTGCGGGTCCGGAACCACGTGCAGAGGTACGGTAAACGCGCCAGCTCGTCTCCTTCCCGAGGCGTGATGTTAGCACCTGCCTTCAGCAAGTGCTCGCTCATGTAGTTCCTGAAGTATTTCAATAGTGTTATCTGCAAATAGAAAAGGGTGTGAGGATGAGCCCTGGTATCTGGGGAGAGCAGGAACTGCTACCTCAAATCCAGAGGCTTCTTATGTCTTTCAGAGCTTAAGGGGTCACTGCAAAAATGGGTGCAAATTCTCGAGTACCACCAGAGTTAACTTGGAGCGTAAAGACTCACTCTGCTGAATGCTTCAGTGCATGTAAGCTTAACGAATGCTTATTTCTGTGACGCTGCTCACAAATGAGCCTCAGCCAGCAAATAGAAACAGTGAGAGCTACCAGCATCCCTCTTTTGGGTCACATTTTACCGACCTGAAGGAAGCCTGCTGAATGCAAGTAACCTCAAACTGCAGATCGTTTTTCCCCCCTAGTGCCCACCCTGACAGCAAAGCTCAGCAAGGCCTGCAGAGATCTCACCAGGAACAGCCACCCACCAACAAGAGCTCCTGTCCCCTGGACTGACCTTCTTGTTCAAGGCAGAGGGACAGGATCGCACAGTGAAGTAGGACTCTGTGTTGTTTTGCTCAATGTACTGCAAGCTGTCCCCATCATTGTACATGATAAGGCGAGTGGAGTCATTGAAAAGAACGCCAACACTGTTGTCACACAGCTGATAACCTAGTTCAAAATAAAGCCTGTTAGACTTTCACACATATAGGACCCCTGGTTACGTGAAATACAGCTGAAGCATTTGTCATCTAGGGGGGTCCCTGAAGGCCACATCACCCATTTTAAAGACCCTCCTTTTTACAGAAGTCTAGACGGCACTTTTCCTCCACATTTGTCACCCTCCCTTGCTGCATTAGCAACTTTAACTCGTACAGTGAATACACATGCTCACTGCAGTGAGGTCCGCCACTCTGCATCCACAGGATCATGCAGCACACACCCTTAATGTGGCCTGGTGGATATTCAGCGACCACTACTCTGTGTTCACATAGCATTTGATGATGCTCCCAGTGATGATCTTGGACATACACAGTAGAAAAATCATGATTAAAGAACCAAAGCTATACAGAGCCCAAATCAGAACTTCTTCCGGCTTCTTCAGAAACCAGTAAAGGCTGAAATACTGCCACCATGTTATTTACCTAGACCATACTTATCCGAGTAGTCCACCCATTTGCTAACCCAGAAGATGGGAATACAGGCTGGGTCTTCAGCTTCTTCTGCAAAGAAGAGAAGGAGTTTGTTAGAAGACATTTTATAGTGTCCTGTGCACCACAGCAAGAAAGGCCAAGAGTAAGCCCTTCCACATTGCTTTTCTACCTTCCAGGTTGAAGCTGAGGTCAGTTGGTTTCTCACTTCAGCCAAGAGCATCAATGACAGAAACGAGTTACTCAGAAAGGTCAGTGCCTGTGGGATTGTCCCCAGACTCACCTTGTCTCACTGCTGTTCTCTCAGAGGGTTTGGCTGAGTTGACTGCAGTAAGCTGCTGTAACATGTCAGCTAAGTGACAGTCAATGGCATATCCCATCTCCCGCAGCCCAGCTGCATCTTCCTTTTCAGGCAAGTTCTCTAACGCAGGGCTTTCTGTTCCTGGGCCAAGAAGGTGAAGATTGCAGAAAAGTGAGCAGGAAGTTTCTAAAAGCACCAATCTACATTCTACCCTATCTATAAGAAACACATTATGCACCTCATAGCTGAACTGCTCCCTGCTTTGGTTCTGGACAAAGAGCAAGGAGAACTCCCAGACACAAGATGTTCTAGTTTCCATGAGAACTGGGAGAGTAGGTGAGGCAGCACCACATTCCCCACTGATGGGTCTGAATGTTGCTAGAGGCCAGGCAGGCACTCATCCAGTGCTGCCCTCACCTCCAGACACCTGCCCTTACCTTTGTTGAGTGATGTCAGTGGCTTTCGCCCATTCAGTTCAAGTGTGCTGGGAGCAATTGAAAACCGAGGTGCAACAGTGAGACAGCTGGTGGGCAAACGGCTGGGGATGTACCCTGATGTGAAGAACTCATCGTTCAGCAACTCATTGATAGTTGGGCGCGTGGCAGGGTCAGACCTTAGCATCTTCTGAATGAGGTTAGCAGCTACAGGGTTGATGTGCTAGGAGGAGACAGAGGTGTGAGACAAACAGGACAAGCACACACTACTGGAATCTGCTCTTTATAATACAAAAAGGGACAAGGTTCTGCTCAGAGCACAGCTCTGGGTCAGGCGAGCAAGATGCAAGCCTGGGAGACAGAACCATACAGGTATGGAGAGTAGTCTCCTGACAGCATGTAAAGCTTAAAATCAACTGACTTTAGCAAGACCAAATCAACAGCAGCAGGACGAGATGGGGACTTGGCCCAGCACCTCATCTGTGGCTGGACCCAGCACGTAGAATTGAACAGATTGAATTCTCAGCTGTCCAGCTCAGAATTTCTTTGGTGAATCAAGGGGAGTGCTGCTGGCCTTCCAGGTCCACACTGCCACCAGCTGATACAACCCCTTCCCAGCCCACTGGGATAATATCAGCCCCACTATTATACAAGAGCCCACAAAGTGCAATGGCGTAAGAACAGCTGCAAAATGAACAGATCCACCCATGAGAAATACAGTACCTTGGGAATAGTATACTCATTCTTCTTGATTCGGATGTATGTTTCTTTGAGACAAGAGGTTTCAAAAGGCGGTTTCCCCACCAACAGAGTATACCTACATGTTTGCAAACATAGCATTAATTTCTTTTGCATAAGACAGCAAAAAGGCAAGACTCAAGCACAGAAGAAATCTCATACTAAAGATGAGAAGCAGAGGGAACAGAACACACTTTGGCACTGGAAGTACAGTAGAACTAGCAATTGCAGAACTGTGTCTGGTTCCTGCACCTCTGAGAAGAGAGCTGTGATCTAGTAACCTCTGGAGACAGCTTCAGTTAGGAAATGAGGATTTTCGGGGGAAAAAGCCTCAAGGCAGTTGTGCTGTGTAGCAGACTGGACTGCAGACTCACACGTATGTGTGCACAGAGCACCAGGGAGGTCAGGTGCCAGCGGCAGCAGGGCTCAGCCACAGCAGTGTGCTGGATACAGCACATCCAAGCTGTATACTACACCAAAACCTCACAACAGGGGCCAACAAGACACAAGAACCTCCCAGCCCTGCAGGAGACACTTTGACTCACATGATGCAGCCGATGGACCATATATCCACCTCAAAGCTGTGTCCCTTCTTGCCCAGCACCTCCGGGGCAATGTAGTTGGGGGTCCCACACAGGGTCTTCTTGCGCTCACCATCATACTCCACTTTGGTGGCCAGGCCAAAGTCACCTTGGGGAGAGACAGAGAGGTGGGAGCATGAGACACCTCAGATAGAACAGAACAGCTGCAAGGACCCAGCGGGCACCGCACCCCGACACCTACCGATCTTCACCTCCATGTCATCGCTGAGGAAGAGGTTTCCCAGCTTGAGGTCGCGGTGGATGACGCGCTGGCTGTGCAGGTACTGGCAGCCCAGGATGGTCTGCCGCAGGTAGTAGCGCACCTCGGGCTCGCTCAGCGCCTTCCGCCGTTTGTGCAGCTCCAGCAGTGACTGCGGGGAGAAAGGCGGGTG
>VXAB01006421.1:9047-46580 GCA_013399175.1 Odontophorus gujanensis
TCTAGGTCGCCTCTCTTTCTAACCCGCATACAGAATGCTATTGCATATAGAAATTTTGTTGACATACACTCTGCTATTTGTTCAGCTTGCAGAATATAATTAAATTGGTGTTCACCCTGAATAATATCAGATATATTTTTAATATATGTGAAATTCAGTCATTTCAAGTATTGGCTTCACTTCAGCTTTTCCAGAGACCTACAGTAATTTGGAATCTACCACCATATGCTCATAAATCTTGTTTTGATTTTTAGGCTCCTGTGTATGTACTCACGTCAGTTTATTAAAGTTTATTGAAAACTATTATTTTAAAACAACTAAATAAGCAAAAACCTTGTGTTCGCAGTGTATACAGTAGATTATAGTATATCAATATGTATTTTTTTTCATCCAAACCCATTCCAGTGTCAGCGATACTCCGTGGAAGCAGCTGAAGAGAAAAGAAGGCCTTGAACAAAACCAATGTCAAAAACAGGTAGTTAATCAAAGTTTCAAGACACTGCAAGAAAATTGTTCACAGCTTAAACTAAGAGTTAAGTTCAAAGGTGCCATTCTTCAAATTCTCTATGATTTTGGCAAATTTTACCATTAGAAGAAATTGTCATGAAGTGTTCTCTGCTGTAAACGGAGTCCTGTAATGTCTTGGTTTATTTGTTTGTTTCTTTATTTCTTTATTTCAGATAGAGTGTATTTAATTTTCAAATGTACCTACAAATGTTTGCAATTGAGAATTAAACAAGACTTCAATTAAAATTTTTGTTTTTCTTTTTCTCTTCTAAGGGAAAAGCAATCATTTTACTGAAAATTTTCTGTAGTTTTCATAATGAACACAGTACATGTTATTCTTGTACACATATCTGCATCTCAGTGGAGAGACAAAATAAAAATAGAATGTTACAGAATTTTCTTCTATTTTCATTTATATTTATTTTTTATACTAAACATTTAAAAGTAAAGTGAGATGAAATCACCGGCTATGCATTGTGAGATACCACCTACTGTTACCAGCAAAATCCAAAGACACATAATTGGTAAAAAATGAGTAGTCCTGTCAAATGTAGTTCATACTGATTTGGCAAAGATGGATAAAAATATTTACAGATTTACTAGTTGACAACTTCCAGTATTCTTGTTGCTTGTTTTAATCCTATTAAAGTTAATGAGTACACTGTGACTATAATTCTACAAAGCTCCTTGAAAATGGAAAACTGTGCTACGTGAACTCACCAAAAAGAACTTAGAAAATTCTGAGTGTGTTTGAGACCCTAGGTACCATGCTTCCAATATGAAAGTGAGAAACATCCTCTCTGTTTCACTTCGGCTTCCAACACTGCTTTGGTTTCACTGAGATTAACCAGAGCAAAACCATTTCCCTTGTGAAGACTGTAACCATGTGAGGGAAGACACTGGTGACATTAGGAATGAATAAGAAACATACTTGAATACTTTCAGTGTCTTATGGTCTTCTACAGTGCATCTCTTCTATTACATTATATAACATTCTTTAGTTTTCTAAACAAAAGCTACTTTTTTTTTTTCCACAAAATCTTCTAAGCTAGACAGTGTTGTGTTATAGCTGTCCATTCTGAGAACAAGAGTTTCTCAAAGCAACACTGTGAATCTCAGCGCTTCAGTTTGTGTAGTAACATTATGAATTAATTGTCAGTACAGGACTGTGAACTAGAGTGTTGTGGAGAGGCAGGTGAGGCTTGCCTCACCTCTATGCTTTTTTCACCTTAATGCTTCCAGGGAAATAAGTTTCATTACTTAATTTGATTTTGCAGAAGGTCTTGGAAATGTTACAGCCATTTCTAGAGGCAGGGTTACGACAACTCAAAAGTGGTAGCTGATTTATTGGCAATTAAAGGCAAAATCCGGTTTTATTCTCGTGCCTGAAGGGCACAGCAGTGCTTCTCAGCAGTGCATACTAACCAAACAAGCTACTACCACAAAAAAAAAAAAAAAAAATTGTCAATATACATGGAAGTTTCCAGCTACTATCTCTATCAATTACTAGTCCTCCGTGTTTGTCACGTTGAAACCAAGAAAAAAGTGTTTCTATTTTCTTTTCATTTTAGCAGTAATTTGTAAGCTGTGTATGTAAGGACAGATCTGTGTATTCCCTTGCTAAATCATCACCAAAGTAAGCAAACGACAAATGCTGTTCCTGGGGAAGAATTTCCAATCTTTAAGGGGGGTAGCTGAAACTGGCAGCTGAAACTGGTTGTCACTGAAGTTCTGTTGGGCTAAGGCACCTGTTTTGCCATTTTATCTTCAAAAATCAGGACACCTATTCTACTTTCTTCACTCAACAACAAGTTTTGTGGCCTCTGTATTTTGTTCTTGAGTTTGCATTTACACAAGCCTCCTGTCCTTCAGCTTATATCTGCTCAAGTTCTTCTCATAATATTCTCATGATTTAATCTAGAAAACAATACAGTGAAGTCTCACAGACAGCAGGTGAAGGCTTGAACATCTTGGTCAGTTTTTCATATAACATAAAAGGACATTTACTCCTACAAACTAGACATGAAGATTTTGTAACCCATCTTCTAATCCTTAGCTTAAAGCTTTAGGCTTCCAGGAACGTCAGTCAATGAGAAGTTCCTGATTTTTTATTTTTTATTTTTTTTGTACGGACAATCCATACAAAAACCAGTTTGTTTTTTTTATTTTATGTCATGAATGAGTATTTAACAGCCTAACTTAAAAAGCCTAAGAAGAAAAACCTTGGACACATTGTTTTGTTCTCTTTTTCTTTTGATGAGAAATAGACTACACATGTGCAATGAGCAACTGGTATGTCAGGTTAAGAAACTACTCCGCTTCTACTTTGGCAATGTACTTTTTGTATGATTCTCTGAAGTTCTTGAGCTGAAGCTGGAATTTGCAAAAGGTTTTAGATCCCTAACATACTTAAACTCCTTAGGAAAAAAAAAAAATCCAATCTATTTGCTTCCAAGTTGTCAGACACTAAGATGTAGGAGTAGATTCTCAAAATAGTCAAGATTGGAAGTAACCTCTGGAGATAATCTGATCCAAACCCCTGCTCAAGCAGGGTTATCTGGAGCAGGTTTCCCAAGACCAAGTCCAGCTGGCTTTCAAATATCTTCAGGGATGTAGACTCCACAATCTTTTGACGTAACTATTGACAGAATTCTGTAAAGAACTTATATATCAAAGAATAGTAAACATTGAATCAAGGTCTTGCCATCTGAAACAAAGTATGTGAGGCTTGATTACAAGCTCTATGAAGCCAGATTTATGTGTCTTTTGCAAGCAGAGATTCCCCAGAGAAAATGTGTACAAATTTTGTTTTCCTGAAATGACTTTATAAACTGTATTTCATGCACTCTTGACAATCCATGCGACTAAATTAATTTAGTTACTTAAGGTGGCCTAAAATTAAATCTTTCTCTTTTTTTTCTGATAAAGAAAAAAGCTCAAAAAAATATATGCTTCATTGCAGTAGACAAACGTCTCCAATAAATAAAAATCTGTCATTACCCCCAAAGGAAAATTTTGAGTGTGTCATTTACTGATGATTAAAGCTACACAAAAAAATTCTTTCAGTGAAGAAAAACAGCAGAAAATAATGTTTCAAAACCTCTGTGAAAAAAAAAAAAAAAAAACACTGATATTTTCTTCTATTTACTAGAAAGCAAAACAAAACAAGAAAGACGTTTTTTCCTTCAATGAGAGAAGCCAGAATTATTTTTTTTTTTTTAATATTCTCCTTCATGGTAATTTCAGAAAAGAAAAGTACAAGTTATACCAGTAAAATCTTGCCTTCGGAGATAAAAAGTCTGGTTTTAAATATCTTTCATCATTGTTGATTTTATTACAGAAATTCTCACCAAAGGGTGGTGTTTGTAAATACACAGACTTTCCTGTTACCGGTCCTTCAGTCCTTCAACTTTCTTGAATGTAGGTGAAACATATGAGACAGCAAACACAGAATCTTATTTTATAGTAAGGAAAAACATGTGAAACAGAGGTGCAGCTCAAATAATTTCAACTAAAAATGGAAATCTGTACTGAAATTTTGCATATCACAAACTATAGAACCTCACACTATTTTATGCAGAAATTGTTGGAAATTGCTTGTAAATGTGGTTTATGTTTTAGAGGAAGAAAAATTCCAGCTGTTGGGAAAAGCAGAAATTTATTGGATTTGCAGTCAAAAAAGTATTTACCTTGAAGTTCTGACTATTCTTCGCCTGAAAAACAAAAATTCTACAGTAGTTAAAAAATTGAGGTACAGGTGAAAAGTATGGAATTGTATTTTGGACTCTGTCCTTACGTCATGAATTGATGGAAAAGAAAACAAAACAAAAAACAAAAAAACAAAACAAAAAAAAACAACAACAAAAAAACCCTCACATCAGTAAAGAATAAGCAGACTTTGCCATGTATAAATCTTCAAGCTCATCAAAGTTTACTAACACAAAAAAAATAATTCTTTCATTTTGCCACCACTTCATTGACAACAGTGAGGCCTTTGACCTAGCTCGCGTTTCAGGATTAGTTATTTACTATTTTATTGATGTGTACTGGGGAGACTGTTTTTGAGCAGAACAGAAGACTGCACCTAGAATTTCAACAGAAAGTGGAAAAAAGGGAAGAGCTGATTATATTCCAAAGAACATAATCCAATAGTGTAATTTGGGTTATAATCCACTGGTTACCGATTCCTAATGAAGAAGGAGAAAAAAAGAATTGTACCTAAGAAAAGCTAGGACCTCACACATGCCTCTGAACTTCATATTGCAAAGTAAAGCTTGGCCTTCTGAAAAATTCATCTATTTAAAAAGTAAGATGATTGATGATTTTCGAAATGTTCTTGCTGTAAGTGTCAGAGGGAAACACCACTTATGAGCCACACTAGATTAAGCTAGTTTTTATAAAATTTGTGTCTTAATACATTATACACATTTCCCATTTATGACCTTGCAGTAAATTTTCATTGCTGCTATTTTTATGACTGAGTTCAAATGAATGCTCCTATTTACCTCAAAAAATGTGAGTACCTTAAAAATAAATACTGAAGTTCTAACCTCCTGTGCTTTCAGGAAGCTTCTACTACTGATACAAAACTTCCAAATAGAATATGGTATTCTTTTGTTTTTAAAACTAACAGTTTCAAAAGATAATACATGACGGACCAACAATTTAAATATCAGGATATATGAAGATTTATTTTGGTGATGCTTCCTGCGCATCTGTGTATTTGAAGGACTGAAGATTTGTACTTTCATTGTGTATTAAGTAAAAGAAAGTGATATGGTACAGTTTCTTCTTGTGTTTCTTGTGTTTCAGTGCATTTATCACTACTAGCAAGAAGCTTTTGGAAACATTTATTAATATTCTAGTATATAGGATTTGCTCTATCTACCCTGCTGTCCAGATGTAAATAGGCTAGACATAAATAATTTGATCTTTTGCTAACAGGTTTTCCGTTTATTAAAAACTTGGATTCACAGTTTTCTTTTCATATCCATTTTCCTTTATAGTTCATTGATAGATTTAAAATGTTCTGTTGGAAATAAAGGAAATTCATGCAAGTTAATTGTAAATTAGCTCTCTCTTTGCTCTTAAAAAAGAATCCATCCAGTTTTTCTATATTAAAATTCTCCTTAGATTGGGAGACTGTAAAATGATCATAAGATTGATGTTATTTGGTGCATAGTCCCCTGCCTCCCATCCCCCTTTTCCTTTGCAAAATACAGGGTCTATGCATTTTAGCACATACAAAAGTGCATCTACAGCTTTAGCAAATTGGTTTGAAAAAAGCTAGCCTTGGAGAAATGCTATAAAAATAGAGTCCACACCCATCCAAAGAACAGAGGATGTTGGTGCTTAGTCAAGTACTAAGAGTAAAAAGTCAGCCTTAAGAGACTTAGATAACAGCTCAATGGAACACCAGCTTCAAATTCCCTCAACATCTGTTTTCTATAGGACAAACAGGCAGAATATTTCCAGATTGATTTGCTACAGATGGATAGTTTGTGTTAGCTCAATTAAAAATCCTTTGGTGGGTATGGATTCTTAAAAACTCTCTTCCTTGCTTTTCTATCCATATTTTCATAGAGTTGACTTTAACAGACTTTGTGAAGGTTCACTTACTGGGCTAGATTTAGGAGAGCCATTTTATTATCATATTGCAATTCAGAGAGTCCAAGTCTTTCAGTACCTTCATACAAAAGTACCTTATACACTGGGTAACTCCTAATGATGAAGATATTGGTTTCTCTTCAGAAAACAAAATGGGAAACTGAATTCTCCTTTCAGGTTTTTGTTTGTTTGTTTGTTTTTCTAGAAAATTGCATGTCTCTTCTTAGCAGACCGGTTCAGAAATGTATTCTCAAATTCTTTTTATCTTTGCAGTTCAGTATCTGAAGATCAAATGGAATCTGTAAACAGAAATTCTATTAGACCACCAGAGTTAATTCACACTGACTCTGTAATGTTAAATTCATCCTCTGGAAGAATTACTCACAAAAACTGTAAAAAACATACTATCTCTCAGTAAAAGGGAAGGCAAGTGTCATTTTCATTAAGAAAAGCTTTTCTTTCCTTAAAGCTCTGATCAAGGACAGAAACCAAGTGCAAAGGACAGTAGCCATGTTGGATAGGAAACATATCATCTTTTCCTAAGTCATTCACTGTAGTTAATGGTTATCTCTTACAATACTCAAGTGAAGAGCATATCACACAGTTTGTGAACTTGAGAAGGAAATAACAAGGAAGTCTTGCAGGAAATTTAATTAACTGGACATGTCCTGCAGCCTAGTAAACCAGAGCTCCATTAATCATTGTCATATGCGTTGAGTGGCTATTTATCTATCATCTCTGTTGCATAAAGCATTAGGGTAAAGCAGAAGAACCAAGGAAATGCTGGTCTTCCTCCCTACAACAGGAGGTGCCTTTTCATGTTTGCTTGGAGAAGTGTTTCACAAAGCACAGGACTAGAAACTAGCAGCCTGTGAGATTTGAATGTTCACCAGACTCCGGTCCTATATTTTAAACAGACCTAATAAGCTCCTTATTGTAGGACAAGGCAAAGACATCAGACTGCATTTGAAATAAAACTGTGGCCTGCCAGTGAATATCTGTACACTTAGATTTTTATCACTCTTACTATGTGATAAACAAAAGAGGCTTGGTTTCACAACTGAAGATTTATGTGCTTGTCCTTCAAGTGTGCACATTAGCACTTGAATTTGCTCACATTTTGTCTTTTTTTTATCACTGCCTTCCAAGGTGTAAGTGGTCATACACGGGGAAGGACTATATTTCTCAGAGGGAAAGATAAAATGCATTAGCAAATCATTAGTTCAGCTATTTTCTGAATCTCACTGTTGATTTCTTTACAGCACATATAACCAACCTGCATCTTTGAGAGGTAAACAATTAAAAATGTATTATTTCTTAGAAATTTAATCAAGAAGATTGTGAACAGATAATTGAAATGTTGCAGGAAAGCTTTGACTGAGTTTTTTTACAAGCATTTGGGTTTTTTGGAGATTAAGGCCTAAGATCTGATGAATGAGCTTATTAGTTGTTTATAAAGATTTTACAACTCTTGCAAAGCCAGATCCCATTTTAAAGCCAGTGGCACTTGTAAGTATTATTTGCGCCCTTGTACACCATGCTGTTATAAGAAACCAGACAAATTTATCCCTAACTGTTTAATTAGCATTTTGTTTTCTTCAGTCTACACACAAGACAGCATAGCAGAGAGAAAGCCGTAGACCTCTGACTGCTTATAAACCATACACATCTGTGTCAGAGACCTTCTGCAAACAACATGACAGAGTCTCTGGTCACTGTCTGTGGAAAGGTGCCCTCTGAGATCTCCCTGTATGCTCTACTACTCCAATGAGTCTTAGTAAGAAAGAGGCTGTCTGAGTTATCCACATAAGAGACTGAACATCCTGAGACTTGAGCAAACCAGTGTGAATTACAGCTAGCAGAAATCAGTGCTGCATATCCTTTTAATTCTCCGCACCATGTAGAAATATAACTCAGTTAGTGCAAAGGCAGAGCATCACTCCTCTGCCCTGTACCACCAGATGTGAAACCATCACCATGAGATTAGCAAATGGCCAGCTCAAGCAGGTAGGTTCTAGGTAGACATGAGAAGGAAATACGACCGATGTCTACAGCAGTATCATTCCCATCAGCCTTCAGGAAAACCCATAACAGGGCCTCCAGTTTGACAGGATGTCTGGAAAATTTCAAGTGTCTCTGAGGAAACTAGGTTTTGCACATGAATTTTCTTGAAAATAAAAAAAAAAAAAAAAAAACCTATAGCCATTTTATTCATTATTTTCAAAAATGTCTGATTCTTCCCCAGTCAACATGGCTAAACATAAAAAATGTATGTATTACTTACTTATTCCTAGAAAACTCCACAATATTCCTTTGACTCTGGCAAAACTTGGGCTTGAGAAGAAATGTAATTGCTCCAGTTCCATGTGTATCTGATAACAAAAACAATCAAGCTGAATTTATTCTTCCACAAATAGCTATGCTCAATGATAAAATGATAAGTAGATCTTTGACAGGCAACACAGCTTCACTGAGGGCAGATCACACCTGTCTAATCTGGTGACCTTCTATGATGGAGTAGTGGCTTCAGAGCACAAAGGAAAGGCATCATCTAACTGGATTTCTACAAGGTCTTTGATGTGGTCCACTATGACATTCTTATTTCTAAATTGGAGAGACACAGATTAGAATGGTGGACTTATCCACTTATCCAGTGGATAAGGAATTTATTGGATGGTCACAGCGAGAAAGTTCTGGTCAACAGCTCTATGTCTAGATGAAGACCAGTGATGATGTCCCCAAAGGATGAGTCTTAGGACTGATGCTGTTTAGTATCAGTTTCAGTGACCTAGATAGTGAGTTCAAGTGCACCCACAACAGGTTTGCAGATTACACAAAGCAATTGATAAGACATAATAAAGGGATGCCAGCCAAAGGGGCTGGGACTGAATAGTGGGCTCATATGAACACAGTGAGGATCAACAAGGCCAAGTGCAAGGTAATGCACTTTAGTCAGGGCAATCCCCAACATGAGTGTAAACTGGTAGAACTCATTGAGAACAGCACTACAGAGAAGGATCTGAGGGTTCTGGTGAATGAAAAACTTGACATGACACAGTAGTGTGCACTTGAAGACCGGAAGGTCAACTGTATCCTGTTCTGCTTCAAAAGAGGGGTGGCAGCAGTGTGCTTACAGTATGCACAGTTCCCTGTGCTGTCATCTACTGTATTATCTCCTTAAATATCCACCAGTGTCAATGAATGGCAATGGGTGCCATTTTTTCTGCATGGAAG
Organism: Odontophorus gujanensis; assembly: GCA_013399175.1. Lineage (NCBI taxonomy): Eukaryota > Metazoa > Chordata > Aves > Galliformes > Odontophoridae > Odontophorus > Odontophorus gujanensis. Next base: position 18,396 of record VXAB01006421.1, read on the forward strand.
AATTCAGTGACACACCTTTGGTCCATATTCACTTCCATGTCAGACTCCACTCTATCAGACTATCCCTCTGTTGTCATCTGGCAACAAAATGTAATGGGATATTGTCAGAGAGGTTCAAGCTCTACTGCCGTACTACCAACATCTGCCTATGATATTATGGGCCAATTTTATAAAGATAGGAGGCATTACTTTCACAGCAGCCCTCAAATATATGAAACAACACAATACAAAAATATTTTTTTCTCTCCTCTGTAGGAATCAGTAGAGAGTAATTTTAAAAAGCAGTGGGGGTGTCAAAAAGGAACTATCCCTGCCCTGAAAGGGAGGTGTTTTCTCCCTCAATTCTACCAAATCACTCTATTCCTTCCAAGAAGTGATCAATTCTGTTAATTAAATAGGCTTCAGGGCAGCAGCAGGCTTGTTCTACAGCACTGTTTCTCTTTCCATTTCAAAAGCAATTTTTTCTGCTCTTGGTTCTACATTAGCGTGCTGGAGACCAATGATGCAATTGTGCAGGAAATCTCAGGCTCGGGTAGCAATATCACTGCAACAAACAGAAAGAGCTTTGCAGCAATAGAAAGTTAACAACAGAAATAGATGATGGTGCTACATTTTACAAAGAAACTGTAGGACGAAAAAGGCGAACATAAAACACAGAGTAAGACATTTAAGCTTCAGGATGGGAAATTTATTAAGCACGATGATCTCTCACTTGCTATTCTTACAGATTTAGTCAGAGTTATATATCAGCATTGCTAATGCCTTTACTTCCATAGCATCCCCCTGTAACAAGAGCAATTCCCCAGATAGGTAGCTATAAAGTTTCTTCAATAATTTGGTTTACTCAGTAGCTGTTGAGGGACTCAACAAGAAAGCAAGGCTTGTCTCAAGCCTCCAGAACATTCAAAATAAATCTTTCTAAATAGCGGAAGGACAACCAAATACTATTCTTGGCTCATTCAGTGAGCTCCACCTTCTAAAGGAACTTTGACAAACTTCTCTAAGATTTCAGTTAGAAAGGCAGAACTGGAAAATTTTCTGAGGATCTCCCTGCAGACAGGGAGCTGCCCCTCTCCATCTCTGGTTAGCGATCATCTGTGAGAAACTGTGGTTCATGTCCCATCTGGTACTTCCCATTTGGAAGGAACCAGGCAGGCAGTGTGAACTTTGGAGAACAGGGTTAACTGAGTCTTTATGCCTGGAAGATATTTATTCCCTCTGCCTCAGTCCCCTACTGTGCTAAGTACAAATTACAGTGTTTATCTTCTTCCTGATGCCTCTCCATTGCAAAAGCTGAAGTCAATAAACTCCTCAGGATCAGGCTTGTCTCTTGATGGGTGTGAGTTCAGCACCTAACACCACAAACACATCCTTACAGAGACAACCAATGAACATTATCTGGATGTCTACAAGGAGAATGAACACTCTAAAGATTTTCATTCAGTAACATGGGTTTTAGTAACTCATGATCCCAGTAGCTTGAAAGGGAAAAAGATGTTTAAACCATAAGTGATTTCTAAATAGGCAGATTTTTTTACTTCTTTTTCCACGTGAGTGACATGTAAGACCTATCCAAATACATCTGGCAGATTGCAAAAACTCTTTTACAGTTGATCTATGTATTAGATAAAAAAAGATCTTTTGTGCATGTTGATTTCCAAATAAAATTGTGTTAGAAAGCAAATTTTAAAAGTAAAAAAAAACATATTTTTAACAATATCTGTGATAGGTACCAGTATTTCTCTAGAGTATTTAACTGCACTTTCTCTCTTTGAACTGGCACAAAGCATCACAGGTGTGATTCTGATTTCTGAAGCTACCCATGAAATAAAGAAGCAGAAAGCAGACCAGAATTTGAAGCTAAAGTCACAGTATGTATATATATATTTGAGTAGATAAAGGCTTTCTCCTGTCATCTGCAACTGATACGAAAGAGAGCAGGCACAATGTGTATCAGGAAATAAAAAACTAGAAGCTCTATTTGAACACAGCCCTGGCTTCCTAAGTTCCTCAAGTGAGTTGGAAACACGTGGAATCAATATACCTCTTAATAAGAAACTATTTTCACTCCAAAGTAACTTAGAGGGTAGTAATGGAGAGCTGCATTTCCCATGAGGGTCTGGTGCACACTCTTTGCTGCCAGTGGCATGAAACACAAGAGCATGGTTCAAAGGTAGAAAATGGACCTAATTCAGAGACTTGGGAAGTGCTGGTAATTTAAACAGAAGTCTGACTTGCAGTTTTGCCTTCTTGAAAACTAATTGTCATGAACTCATAAAAGTGCTTTAATTAATCAACTTTTTGGAAAGATGATGATTGTAAATACCCTTAACACTCTTAAGGAAGCAGCAGCTTGTCCCAGGAATTTTGGCAGCTCATCTGTATTCATTGTGTATTTTAATACCAAACCAAACACATGAACAATTTAAAAGCAGACATTTCATTGGCCCCTGCCTTGCTTGTTCTCAGTAGATGCGCTTCATTAAAGACCTAAATAACAGGCTTTACTAATTATGTCAGCGCCTCCAGAGTTGTCCTCCAAATGCCTCTGTCTTTTTAAGGTCTTAAACTGCCACCATCAGCAAAGTGTCTGAGACTCTCCCCTAAGAAATCAATGGCAAAATAAGCAACAGAGTCCTATGGCTTACGACACTTTCTGGTATTGCTTTTGAAAATGTGTTTACTTTGTACATTATGGGCTTGTATTTTTACCGTAAGTGTAAGAACATCTTTGCTAGTTACTACTGACTCTATCACTGCCATACTACTGCTGTCAGTTTAAATCGTCAGGTGAAATATGCACATACACACCTAGGTAGCATGCTTATATTTCAGTAGAATCTATATGATAAATTCCTCAGATTTTCACACTCTCCTGAAAGGCATAACAATGTCTTAGAAGTATTAAAGCAAGCTGTGAAGAGGCAAATCCACTGTCAACTCTTACAACAAGCCCAACCAAAACTCCTGCCCAATTCCTAAAGGACAATGCAAAAGAAAAAAAGTCATGCCAGGGCTAAGTGTAACCTGTGATTTATCAATGGGATTTAATGTACAGGGTACATGGAAAACAAATCAGAATTCAGAATTCAAAATTCTCCTGTCAGATGGTTTCTCTGGAATAATTCATTTGAAAAGGGGGAAAAATAAGAATTGTTTGTTTCCAGTTCTTACTGGCAATTATCTATTCTATTTTTTTTCCCAACAAGCATAAATTCCAGCTAATAGTTTCTGTCCTAGGATAAGGAAAATCTTTGCTTTATCTACTACATTAGCTCTGACCTATCAGGCTTTAGGCATTTACAACCATTTTCTTCAATACCTTTTTTTAAGGCTAGAGAGACTTGATCACATTTTCTTTTGAAGTCTTTCTGTCTTAAATCTATGCACTGATCAATTTACATCTTTTGTCTTAGAAAACACTGTAGCACTGTTCAAAGAGTGACACTGCAAATATGTCCACTATGCCTCGGAAATGTCCAAGGTTGAAAAGTTCCTTTGAAAACACAGATCAATCTACAAAATGTAAGTTATGGTGCCTTCAACAGGACTTTATCATGAGTATGTTTTAAACAGAATGCAATAATGTAAAAATGTTTTTTTTCCCGCAGAAGACAGGAAATATGCAGTTCTCAGAGATATGACAGATGATGTTGCTTCTGGAAAATAATGTCTATCCTCCACTTGAATTTAGTAGAGAGTTCCTGTGACCAGTACACAAAATGTTACACCTTTATAAAACACAGGGGACATTCGTCTTAAGAGATGCAAAGGGAGAGCTCAGTCTGTCCCTTTAAGCTTAACATATTACCTGGTGCACCAATATCTGCACTGAGTTCCATGTTTCCATTGCTGTAATGGTATTTCCCCATCTGTTGAGAAGACGGATTTTAAATGAATGATTAGGAATTTTCTGCTGCTTCATGTTCCAGGTGCATGAGGGAGACATAACCTCTTTAAGAAGGGCAAAGCTCTTTTTTGTGCCTTTGTCTTCCCTCAGGACAAAAGCCTGGTTTGAGCATAGTATGTGAGTATCATGCCTCTGGAATATCTTCCCAAATTATTAATCATAAGAATGCCAGTAACATTGTTCATATTCTTTAGAACAATGCTGACAGTAATTAAGTTTTCAGCATGAAGACAAAAATTTTACACAGCAATCCCAGGTAAATCATACGAAATTTAGGAAATGGCTTCACTTAAAAATAAAAATAAAAAGTCAGTTTAACTCTTGGGACTACTGAGTTCAGGTATGAGGGCAGTAAGATTAACCATTTATTTCAGTGTCTCTATTATTTTTCACAAGACTGGTGAGGTTATACTGAACTGCAGTGATGATTTTAAAGAAGGCAGGGCATAAAGTGGATCAGTAAAGACAATAGCATATGGGATTTCCATCCAAGAAATTTCTCATCCCTTTATAAATCATCATATGAAGCTGCAAAGCAGTGAGGTGATGTAGCTTACCCAGAGACCAGCAGGTCAGTAGTGCAAGTGAAGAGGCAAATGTTCATCTCTTTTACATAAAAATGACCAATTAGGATTATTTTCTCCTCTTTTTTCATTTCAGTGGCTTAGTTTCTAATCCTTATTACAGGATTAATTTTCTAAACCTTTCTAAATCACACACGGACAAATAAAAGCATGATGGTCAACTGACAGCACCTTTTCAAATTTTGAAATGTCCCTGACAAATTTGTTTACTAAATACCTTCTTCAAATTTTTCATCTCTTCTGTACTTATTTTTATGAAAACATCTCCACATATATATATATATACATACTCACTATACATAAACATATAATTAATCTAGAGTAATTTCAAGAGATTTCATTTTACCCTAATGCAAATGTGTATATTATTTTCAAGGAGGGAGGGAGGGAAGGGAGGGAAGGAAGGGAGGAAAGGGAGGAAGGAAGGAACTAGAATGGACTTCAAGTACTGCCATCTGCCAATGAACAACGCAACACACTGGTAGCAGCTTGGAAAAGATGGCTACAAAAAATAATGAATAAATAAAAAGATTAGAAAAATGCAAGATTCCACAAGTTAATATGTTATATATTATTTCATTATATAGAGAACATTCACAATCCTGTGGACAGATGAAAGGAGGACTAGAAGTGTAGCAGATAGAAGTGTGCACAGTCTGGATGCAGAAACCATCTCAATCATTCTCAAAGCACTGTTAGACACAACCAGGTCTCTGTCTGGAGAATGGGGCCACATTGTAATAGTGAAACCTGAAACCTCAGTGCAAAAGTAAAAAAAGTATTTCAAGGTCAGTTCTTTTGTCACCTGTAATAGCCAATCTGTTTCTGGAAAATTGGCAGATGACTGGCTATCATTATAGGCCACTTGACATGGTTCCACAAAACATTTCTTATTTTAGCAGAAAATGCTAAATGCTTCTAATGGGTACATGTTTTTTTCATTAAGCAGAAAGGTAGTAAAATGAAAAATCTGAACATAATTTTTAAATTTGGTGCAGCTTCCTATGGATATATTTCTTAAAATTAATGGCAGAACAAAGAGCAAGGAGTGGGATGGTGGAGGATAAATACAAGTAGGTTTTCAAGGATTAATAATAAGGCAATCAGGCAAATCCTCTGCTAAGTGTTTATACCCCAATAATCTCAAGAATCAGTCCTGAATTTTCTCATCAATGTCCTCCTTGAATATTTAAGCATACCTTCATTCAATTCCAAAAATGTGTACCTTCAAAATCGGTATTTCTGGATTTTTTTCTATCAAGACTAATCTTGAGGAGGACAAAATATGAAATACATGGATTCAGTAAAACTGTAACTAATTATTCACTCCTCAGACAGAATAGCAAATTAAAATATGTAAACACTGTTGTTATGCAGAAGGGATAAAACATAGACGTGGCACTAAAAGTATACGATTTATTCTATTTTAATATATATAATACATACATATGGATATGAAGAAGGGAGGGTGGAAGGACACATTTAATGAGATATAACTTTCTTCATTATGTGCCTTGTTCTCTTTTAACAGTAGGCCTGAAGTGCTTGAGTGTCAGCTTTTTCGATCAGTCTGTTCTGGTGCGACACCCTGATCCAGTATGGCCCTTCCTCAAGTTCAGTGCACAAGCTCACGCACTGCCATAAAACTAATGGGATATACAGCATGGTAAAACAGGAAAATGAGTTCCAGAAAGGCTGTAAAACTGTTATGACCACTGCAGGCAGGAGGGCAGGAGTGGAGAGTCTAGTGAAAAAATAAAGATGATCTGTACTAAATACAGAAGATACTAAAGGCAGTCTGGCTTTCAGAGATCATTCTTGCTTCCTAATCTGCTGTCAAGGACAATGAGTTCAGTAGTCAATGGATATCAAAGAGAACAAAAAAGAGAAGCTTGTGTTAGACAGGGAGAAAATACAATTTTGAATCAGACTTCACAGACCAAATTTTAGAGAGAAGTGGAAAAAGTGTTGTAATAAAATTTTGTGTGTGTTTTAAAAATTCAATGAAACGCAAATCTCATTTCATAGATCTTTATATTAAAGATGGGTGTAAGCATGGATGACAGAAAAGCTAAATAGAAATTTTCCATGGTCTTCAACAGAGAACATAAATATAACACCCTAGACGCGAATAGCAAATAGACTTCATTTTTAAATATTCAATTCTTTTTTCTGTGTAATTATGCTGTTTATTTGTAATTCTCCTTTCAATTCCATCAAATCTCTGAACAAAGAAATGCATAAATAATATTCTGGATGGAATTTTGTGGACTTATCCACAAAGAAAAAGGGAACAGAAGGAAAAATTATGATTGAAGATAGATGCATGCTGGAGAAGAAAGCACATAGTAGACTGTGGAAAACAAGAAGAAAACATGGAAGATTTGAATGAAAATGAATTTAATACATCACAATTTCAGCAGGTCCAGAATAACTGTTAGCACAGAGCTTACATATCTATCAGTTGGAAAATTCTTTATTTTTTTAATGAACTCATTTAGATTTCATATACCTAGACAAGGAATGAAGGATTTGCAAATTTAAGTTTATGAATCTAAATGAGAGGGGCAGTAGCAAATTAGGTTTTGACACCAAATAACAAGAAATTTCAAGGGAATGCCAGAGGCCATTTTTATTATTACTGTTAATAAGTAGCTCCAAAAAGAGCAGGGAAAATATGGAAGCATATACATGAAACCTTACAAGCTATGTTTAAAGGCTTGATTTTTATTCTGAACAGAGAAGGAAATGAAGATAGAGTTTAAAAGGAGTTCTATTGCAACAAGAAAATTATTTCTGACCATGTTTAGTATGTTCCTGTAGAATGAAATCATATCTTCGCTGCAGTTGACCTTCAGAGGTGGCATGTTTGGGATCTGGGGGTGCTTGACACTACTTCAGATGGGACCTGTCCTACAAAAGTGTACATTTAGGCCTACAAATTTGAAAGTACTATTCAAAAAGAATGTTACATAAAATAACACACTAAGCACACATAATTTTAAGTCAGAATTTGAATATTTCTGTCTCCATAGCCTTACACGCTGCTGAAAGAGACAGTGTTTTTTTGGGTTTAATTCTGTGGGGTTTTTTTTAATTATTATTTTTTTAAATTTGCCCTGACCACAGCCATTAGAAGCACAGCAATGCATTCATGCAAATAAAGGACTTAAATCATCAAAGGTTTGCCAGAAAGAGAGTGACAAAAAATTGCAAACATCACTTAGATCTGCAGGAATTCTACCATAAATCAACCATTTGCCAATTATTGAGTCAGTCTGTCCATGTCAGAGATGTGATACCCTGAAAAATAGAGTAACTGGGGATTTATAAGCCTTTTTATTTTAGATACTTTACTTGATACACTGTAGCCTTATTTAAAATATTAGAAACTGTAATGGGTCATATGCTGTCATAAAGTATCTTTTCCCAGTCAGTCCTTTGATTGATGAGAAAGACTGTTTTTATATTTACCAGCATTTTTACAGTGTTTCTTCACTTTCAATCTTAGGCATGTTATGTACTTAACATATTTTGTTATCTTAACTGTTTGGATAAGAGAACTGCAAAAAATTATGTATTTTCCTTTACTTGCTTGTAGTTCAACACCACAGTGACCTCAAAACACTTGCATACTGATTTTTTATTTATGTCTGTCAAATTTAGCTTATTGTCTTTGGGGAGCTATAACAGCATAAAAGGATTTTTAAGCATGCAGAGAATGGCATTTGACACCTTTTAGGTGTCACAGTCATGAAGGTTGAAACAGGATGACCCTGTGGTATTCTCATTTTGCTTAATTAACATGCTAGAAATCATTTTTGTTGTGCAATGTAGCAGTTTGACACATAGGAAAATTAACTGAAGCCGTATTTATTGTGCTTGCTGATGTAGCGTAGTGAACCATTGCCATTACTAAAAGCATAAATGATTTCTGCGGGATCTGTGAAGCACTGGAGGGTGAAATTCACTGCTGAGGGGACTAACACAGGACCTGTCTCTCACCCCAGGGTTCAGCATAACGCTTTCAGACACTTAAGGCTTGGGTTGATGATGTGAGCAACAGTAAATTTTACCCTTTGTGTGGTAAGCTGTGGATCAGAAATCTAATTACCTCAGCAGGGAGAAAGTGTACTTGCTATGGCTGAGGGAGCAAAAAGGTATAGCAGTTTCAGGAATGCATGGGTGGTGGGAGGGAAATCTATTGTCTGATTATCCCATATTTTGGAGGAGAAATTTTTTAATGAAAAACAAAAACCTCTTTAGCATGTGAGCACAGCAAAAAACTCACTACTGTGATCTATGCAAGGCAATACAAAGATAAGGTATGCTGGTTCCATTACTAGCAGTGCCTTCTGGAATCAGATCACATCCTGATCTAAATGTCCAGACTTCTTGTTCTTTTTACTAATATTATTTGATTTAGCGTCATTTTTTTTGCAATTCCAGCCATGGATAAACATAAAGGAAACATTTGGCTTCATCTGAATATTGTGATTAGACCTCCAGGATTTGTTTTATTATGATGTTTATTTGGTACCTAGAAAACCTTCTGTATAGGGACTGTGTAATTGGATATTCAGAAAAGTTTCTGATGAAAGAATACAGCTGAAATTTAATTGACTCCCTGAGCAAAAAGATAAACATGTCTTCATGTACATCAAAGGAAGATAATTCTAGGTTTGCATTTGCATCTTCTGAGTCCAAATAAATGAAAAAGCTTCAGTACAGTAAGGTCTATAAATTAGATATGAATTAAGTGGATGTATTCTTATTGCACTACTTTGAAGTTTCATTTTCCTTAAAACACTTAAAAACACTGAGACATCCTGAAAATGGCAATGCCAAGATGCCTATTACGAGTTCCTAGGGGAAAAAAAGGCACCTGATTAAACCTCAGGCCCAGTGCCCCAAGCTGAGTCTGAAAACCCATGTAATACATCCAGTCAGCTGTCCTCTAAACTATACCCTCATGTCCCTTGTTTTATATCTGTTGGGGTTTTTTTTGTTTTTTGTTTTATTTGTTTTTGTTGTTGTTTGTGTTTTTTTGGGTTTTTTTTTTTTTTTTTGTTTTTTATAGTTAAGAACTAAAAGTATAACATTTTAGTAAGAGGAAAGTGATCTAGGACATACCTGTCCAGCTCACTAGTTTTATGTATTTGTTGCCCTCTTATTTTTATGTTTTAATACAAAAAAATGTTTTGCTGCTTATATAAATTAACTACATTATTTATTTTATATGTAGCACAAGAGAATTTTTCCTCACTCAATGCAGCTCAGTCAAGCCAAAAGTTTGGATATCCATGATCTAGGATGTTTACTTGTAAAAACACTGAATTCCTATTAATAGGAATGTATTTTTTTTCTTCTGAATCAATGACACAAAGTTAAAAAGTGCATGCATGCCCCATGGAACAGTACTCCTCAGAATCTAATGTGTTGTTAGGGCGGGTAGATGGGATGGCTTTTTGTGTATGGGTGCTTCCTGCCATCTAAAGAAGACATAAATCTTGAAAGACATAAATCAAAGCATTTCTAAGGACAGAGCAGCAGGCAGGCCCAGTTGATTGTTTTTGTTCTGGAGTTTAACAAAATTGCGAATACTTCAAACAGAAAAATACATACCCAGTAAAGACTTCTGCTGTATCTGTAGAGGAGTGTAGGAGTTCAGAGGAAAAAAAATGTAGGAGTAAGTGTATCTATCTATCCATCTCTCTATATAAGTTTATTTAGATATATACTTGAAGATAAGTATTTATACATACATAAATATACAAGTATATACTGTAAGACTGTGATAACAGAAATATTAAACAGGTGCCTAGATCATAGAAGGAGCAATGGTGCCAAAATCTCTTGCTCAAGACACGGTGACGTTATGCTCCATTCCATTACAAGTTTGAATGGAGAATGTGATCCTTAATAGATGGGCTGTTTTTATACCAAATTCCAGCAACATGTAAGCATCTGCCTATGTCCCTGACTGTGAGGAAAAAAATCCAGTCTGGTTAGTTTACATTTTTCTGTAAAAAATACAGACTGAAAAGAAAGAATTCTCCAGATTGAGAGTTCCTATGAAAAAAGTATTGACAGAAAAGTATATTGAAAGCAAGCAGTGCTGCAATAAAGTTACTTGAAAAGTCAAATACATAACAGGAAGTTCATCAGAAAGAGATTCCAGTACATTACAGAAACACAGCTTTATAATGAAACCTGTATGACATTTCTATCTAGATTCAAGTAATAATTAACTACAAAACAATGCGTATTCCAAGAGGAGGTAAAACTTGCAGTGCATACTGATGGAAGAGATCTGGATATAGAGTAAAATGGATTAGGAATGAGAATCTGCTGGTAAAATTAGGAAAATGAGCCAAGATTAAATCAGAGCCAGACAACAATGGAATATCATGTTACCTCCAGCAGTTCTGGAGAACAAGCTTGTTAATTTGCTATAGGGAAGGCATGAACACCCTGCAGGCTATTTCAAAGCAGCAACTAAATACAGTATCTAACATATTCTTGAAAGTCCAGATGAAGGAACCAAAGAAGGAGAAAAGTTGAAAATGTCAACAAATACATTCTGGAAAAATCTGCGGTATCTAAATTGTAAACTTAAATTTGTAGATTTGGGAGAGATCTTTTAGCTCCACAGCATGTATCAGCAGAAGTGAGACAATGGACCGGCTGGACACAATGGACTTACATGGAACTGAGTGACTGACTCTTAGCCTTCTTCACAACTAGCTATTGGACTAGTTGGTGAAGTAGCCATTTCACTGGTAATTATGAATGGTCCTGGAGATTCCTTCAGGTTGTTTAAAATCCAGTGTAGAGGATGAATTCCAGACTTTCTCTTCAGTGGTCTCTGCTGTAAAACTGATTGTTTTGCAGAGACGAAACATTTTAAATAGTCATTTGAACCCATTGCTGTTGATACAGTAGTGGTGCAGAGCCACAGTCAGCTGGGGTGTACGACGTGTCAAGAGCAGTGGTATGGGTCACATCCCCTGATCCAGCGGAACACAGCCCTGCAGGGACTCTACCCTTACAGCACAGACTCTTGTTACTACTCACACAGTGACTGTTCATCTGTCTGGGAGATTGTTTCAGAGATCCAAATAAGAGCACTAAGCTACGCCAAAATTCCAATAAAATTTTTTTTGTTTGTTTCTATGTTTACTATATTTTAATTAAAATGACACAGTCCATGAGGGTGTGTACATACTTAAAAAGATCTTACTGTTGAGGAATGAAGACTACTCATTTAAAAAAACAAAGTTTCTTACATAGTGCAAATTTCTGAAATAGTTGATAACTACTGTTGAGAGTATATATTGTTTTTAAGCACACAAAAGGAAGGCGCCTTAAAAGTACATTGAGGTCAGTTTATCTAACAGAAGGAATTTAATACACTTTATGGGATTTCCATGTAATAGCAAAAAGTTCCATAACAATGATTTCCGACAGGAATGTCAAAACGAAGTGTAAACAGCAAAAGAAACCAAGTTGCATAGTAGAAATAATACTTCACTATAAATTCATGATAAATTCAATGTGACACCTCAGATATAAAACAGAGGTGGTAAAGTTCCACTAGAATTGAAGATAGAAGAGTGAACTCGTAAATGAAAGGCCAATACGTCTCATTCTTGTGTAACTGAAATACCTATCAGAAATGTATCCAAATGCAGTCAAGAGCAAGTGAAGAGGAGAGAGGAGCAGGTAGAACACAAAGCAGACAAAAACCATCACGAAAGTCTTTGACAAGAAAAACACACTCTGTAGCAGTGTATCTGATCTCTGCAACAATTTAGTGCCAACATAAAAGGTCCAAATAAATTTGAGTATTCTCAATTCCAGGTTCCCACAGAGTTGGCTGGAAGAACAGAGGCACAGTACACCAAAGACAGCATCTGAGAGCAGGTGCTAAAACAAAAAGGAGATTCCTGGATCTGAGCTTGCCTCAGAGCTGCTGTTTGAGCAGCACTTCTGTTTGTTCTTCTACCTTTTCTCAATCCCAACCTTTTGATTTATGAACCACTCATGCCCCTGGCTGCATTTTCAGTACCCAACACAGTAGGTACTCAGAAGGTGAGAGAGAGCAAAGCACATTTATTAACTCTAATGAGGAAGCCATTCTTACACAATATAAATGGTGCAGCATTTTGCTTTGCAAGCACAAAGAAAAGGGTGTCTGCTCCGAAGTCTGCAATCTGTGCAGCAGAGCTGCCATCAGGAAGCTCACAGGGGAAAAGTTCTTTCACGGTCCTCTTGAAAGATGGTCATGGGCCAGCTTGAAATCAACAGCTGTTCTACACGCATCAAAACATGGTTTGTACAGCAGGAGGGATATGAAACAAATGGAGACACCAGAGAAATGCAATGACTTGAGCAAGCTCAAGGGAACTCAAGATAGATATCCTTCTCAAAGGGTAAAGAACCAATGTTTCAGCATTGACTTCTATTTTTTAAACAATCTCAGAAATGGAGATATGAAATTATTTCTTTGTCAATAGTCATTCAAGCATTACACCTGAAGAAGAACAAAAATTAGCACAGCTTTTTATATTTGAAGGAACAGTGGATAAAGTAGAAACATTTGGTATAATTTATTTGGACTTACAACACACATTGATGAACTCCCTTGATCTTTGGAATTTTTAAAGTGTTGTCACGGATTAGAAACAGCCAGTGAAATTTCAATTCTACTGAAGTGAGAGGAGCTCTGTCATTGAATTCTGTGGAGCTATGCTTTTAGCCAGAAAATCCCAGTGGGAATGAAGTATAATTTTCCAACTTGGCAAAAATATTAGAATGCAGCAATCTATGTACTTCTGCTAGGGTAGATTTTGTACAGAATAGCTTTACAAATAGAAATTAAATCCTAAAATCAGGGGTAAGTTTGAGATGCCAGAAATAGAAACACTAAACAAGTGTGTCAATATTTGAGAAGACTATTCCAGGGTAGCAGAACAAATATCACTAATAAATGTAAGGTCACACCTGAAATACTATCAGTGCTGTTTGACTCCGTATTTACTAGAACAATTTTGGGAAAAACAAAAGGCTTGTGATGAAACTACATATTTATAAAAATTTCAAAAGATAAATGTCATGGTTTTATGATTTTTGGCATTGGTATTCCNAACTATTCAATTTCTGTTGGAACAGAAGTCTGGGTTCCTAAGTATCTCTTTGTTCAGGCTGCTCCTCCAGTTTGGTAGAAATTGCACATCTGCACCCTTCAAGTCCAATAATTAGACACTAAAATGCGAAGTCAGAATGTCAGATCAAAGTAAGAGAAACATATCTGTGACTTTCGGTGCAGCTTGTAGCATTCACCTCCTCAGAAATTGCAAATATGAACTCTCATATATTTATAATTCAATAGTTTACGCAGGTAAAGATTACAGAACAGACCAAAACAGTTAACACTGTGGGTATCTGCTACAGACCGCCTAATCAGGAAGAGAGGTAGAAGAAATCTTCTTCAGACAACTGAAGGAAGCCTCAGTGTTCAAATTCAAAGGCCTTGGTCTGTATAGCGAGATACATCCACCTATTATCTTCGGATAGAACAACACATCAAAACACAAAAGTTCCAACAGATTACTGGTGTGCACTTACGGCACTCTTGAGGATGGGGAAATACATTTTTTTGCGCTGTCTATTCATGACATGGAATATCTAGCTGGGAACTGACAAATAAAAGGCCAAGGTAGTGTGTTTTTTCCCTTGGTCTTAGCAGGTAAGAGTAGATTCCAAAAATTAGCATAACATCCTCATTGACAGACTAATGAAGTATTAGGGATATTAAGATGGCCTAAAACTGACTGAACTATTAGGTTCAAAGGGATGTAATCAGTGTCCCAAAGTCTAGTTGGAGTTTAACAACTATCAGAGAGCACCACGTGTCAACAGTATGTTAAAATTTTGTTTAATCTTTTCAACATGATCTAGAAGATAGGACAGTGTGCACCATCAACAGGTTTGCTGATGATGCTTTGCTGGGAGATGTAGTTGGTGACTGCGCCAGCATTCAGACAGACTTGGACAAGTTGGTCTGACAAGAAACATATGAAGGCAGGTAGAAATTCAAAGCCCTGCAACTGGGGTAGAGTAGCCCCAGTCAAAAGAATGCGTTGGAAGAAAAATGTCTGAAAAGCAGATCTGTAGAGAAGGAAATGGGAGGTTCCAGATGGACAGCAGTCTGACCATAAACCAGCATTGCACCCTTAAGGTGAAGACCTTCTAGGCTGTATTAAAAGGAGCACTGTCAGCAGTTCAAGGGTGGTGGTTCTTTCTATATAATCAACCCTGGTGAGACCACACCTGATGCGCTGGATCCAGTTCTGGGCTCCCTAGTGCAAGAAAAATTTGAGAGATGTGAGACCAGCACAGGACTACAGCAGAGAGACTAAGAGAGCTGGGGCTGCTCAGCCTAGAGAACGCTTCGTAGGCACTATGTACCTATACATGTACTAATGGGAAGCGTAAAGCTAGCTGAACCAGACTTTGCTTGGTGATGAACAGCGGCAGGACAGGAGGCAATGCGTACAAGCTAATCAAAATTAAATTAAATTAAATTACAATACATTACATTAAAACAAAACAAAACAAAACAANGAAATTCAATAAAATAAAAGCAGTTTTTTAGCATTGGGGTGATTAAATACTGGGGTAGTTTCCACAGAGAGCTTACAGAATCTCCAGCTGCAGAGATATTCAAATGCCAACTGGACTTTAAAGTCATAATAAAAAGCAAGAAAACATATTACATTCTTACATTAGCAAAATGATGCACTTGACTCAACTTGTACATAGAAATGTCTGGGTTGAATCTGTAAGGGAAGATTAAGGCTACAGCACTGTCTGAATACAGCAGTGTTGCCTGGTATAGGGACTCCTAATGGCATCTTTTAAAAGCAAACTTTAAGCAATCTTCAACTAAAAGTTTTATCAGTAATTGTTCAAACTACTGAATGTCCAGCAATGCCCATCAGTTAGATACAATAGTATATAAGCAAAGCCTATTTGCATACAATTGCTGCTGCAAAGAAACAAAAGCTGTAATAAACAGCCAAATGACAATCATATTCCTCAGCACCAAGACAGATTTCTTGCAACATTCAGTTTGAATGTTACTTAGACATATGGAAGTTCTTGTGTAACTGCTCTGTTGTGACAGGGCAAGGGGAAATGGTATCAAACTGACAGAGAGGAGACAGATTGGATATAAGAGAAAAGAGTTTTTTACAATAGAGATAGTGAAGCCCTGGAACAGGTTTCCCAGAGAGATGGTGGATGCCTCATTCTCAGAGATATTTAAGATCAGGCTGGAGCAACAGATCTAGCTCTAGGTGTCCCTGTTTGTTGCAGTGGAGTAGGGCTGGGTGACCTTTAAGGGTACCTTTTAATTTAAATGATTTCTATGATTCTGTGAAGTGCTTCAGCTTATACACGCAACTACAGGAGTAGTTATGTTTGTCCCCTTGTCAGTCATTTAGTCATCCACTGTTAGAAAACCAATTTACAAGTGTAAATTATCCACTCAGAAGAATGCATGTGTGTTTCTCTGAATGCACAACTTTAAAACATTTCTGTTTGTTATCAGATAGAGGGGCATTTACTCTCTGGGTATTTACTATATGTATATTTGTGCTCTACTCCTGTCAGTACTTCAGCTCTACTAGTTGTGAGAGAGCTTGAATATCTGCCTGAGACTGCAAACTTTCTTATAGGAGACAGTACAAATGTGAAGGCCAAATTCTGTGACCTATGTGACTGTCAGTTAGACATGTAGTTACTCATAAATAGGTTCTGTATAGATGGCTCAAAATTCAGAGTTGCAGAGTCCATGTTCTTTATATTTTGACACCAGGCTGCTAAGCATAAAATTGATTGAATACATTAAATACCACTGTTCTTCAACTAAAACTATAAATCAGAGTGAATCACAGAATCATAGGGGTGAGGAGGGACCTCCAGAGTTCATCCAGTCCAATCCCCCTGTTAAAGCAGATTTCTTATAGTAGGTTAGGCATCCTTCAGCCTAACAGATAAAGGGGTGAACTGGGACATGTATGCCTTGGGGGAAAAAAGAAATCAAAAATCTTTTTAATATCTCTTTTTTCTAGATTTACCACTAGCCTCACTTTTGGAGCAATGTCAGGTGTTGTGGCAGGGATTGGTGGGCATTCAGGGATATAGCAGCTGCAAAACTTTTTCTTATATGAATACTTTGTCTGCAAGATGAGATTAGGCAAAGAATGTTACCAGGTTCTTGACACTAGTGTTCTCAGTGTTGCTCTTCTATACTGATGCTGACAATGTTTCCATACCGA
The DNA here is from genome assembly GCA_013399175.1 of Odontophorus gujanensis. Taxonomy (NCBI): domain Eukaryota; kingdom Metazoa; phylum Chordata; class Aves; order Galliformes; family Odontophoridae; genus Odontophorus; species Odontophorus gujanensis. The sequence goes on from VXAB01006421.1 coordinate 35,237, forward strand.
AGTTGCATATACTATCTGTAGTGAGATGGGTGTTTTGTTTTTGTGTGGGTTTTTTTTTTTTTTTCAAGTGGTTCCTAACTACAGAAACTCTGTGTGTTTTGGTGGCATAAACTCACACCAGTTTATCTCAGACAAATTTTGTTCTTCTCTTGACTCTTTAACTCCTAATACACTACATGATGTCATGATGTGGAATATCAAAAATATAACAAAAATCATAAAACCATGACATTCCTCTACTCTGAAAAGGACAAAGATGAAAACTCAGAGGCCACCAACAGTTGCTGCCTTAAAAGTGGGGCAATGCTTAAGAAGCTGAAGCTGGGATTAAGTCTCTACAGCTCAGATAACTGTAGTGAAGGAAGGAGGAGGAATGACATTCTTTTGTAGACTAGTGGGTTACCTGACTTTTGCCCCTAACCAGCTAACTCCAGTAGGCAGCATATTTGTACTGATACACAGTATCCTTATTTAGCGGGGAAGTAATAAGAGATTTTATTACTTACTAGGATAAACAAGTGGATAGGGGAATGCCTTGACATATGGGTAATGGCTTTATGGAAAATTTCAGTGGCACATTTACACGGTGGATACAATTATTATTTAACAAGGAACCACATTTTTATATACTCATCAGGGAAAAAAACATTTCAGGCCGTATTTTCAAACCACCTAATTGGCTGATGTCTGTCCATCAAGTGGTGTCATTAAACAAAAATATTCTGGCACTCCAACTCTCATCTGAGGGCTGGTAATATGGTGAAAGGGAACAGAGGAAAATGAAAGTATTGCCAAAGATCTTTTTCCTAATAGCCAGTTAGGGAATACTTCTGGCAATTAACAGGCAGTCTGCTGATTCAAGAACATACGAAAAACTGTTATACAAAATATGCTTGTTTGGGATGCTGAAAAAAAAGTCCCTTAGTTATCTAATTTGAACATTTATATGAAGAAACAATAAGCACAGTGCTGACAACAACTAGCCTCCTGATTAAAAGGTTTTATTGAATGAAATTGTAATGCTTCCAAAAAAGAGTACTGAGCACAAATGAAATAATTCATCCCAGGATACTAACTGCACCAGCAGACAAGCCCAGCAAAGGCAAGCTGTTCATAATGGTAAATTCCCTTTTTTACTGAGAATTACGATGCCATAGGAATTAAAGGATTCCCATCCCTCAGATTCACCTTTAAAAATGTCTCCTACAAGATACAAATTCTAAATGTTCGTTTTGATAGAGGTGTTGCTGTACACTTAAAAATGACAAACCTTTCCCTTATTTTTGAACGCAGCATTTGGTATGGTATGGGGCAATCTGAGCACATCAGATACAAAATCTAAAGCCTCCCAATGCTAATAGAGATCACTGCTATGTGATTGCTCCCAGTGTCCCATTTATACTGAAACAACCATATGTTCTTGCTGATTTTGTATTCTGAAATCTATATCCCAATTAAAGGCTTTTTATAAGTAAATTCTAAAACTGGTTCTCCTTTTTTTCTTTCCCCAGTGCAAATATGCATTGGTAATATTGATTTGCTTTTCATAATGCCCTTTTCATTACACACTTTTTAGACTACAGAAGACTTAAATGTTTAAATGGGTTTTGAATTAGCACCACTTTTCTGTTATACATCAGACTTGAACTGCAGGTTTTTTCTGCATTCATAGAATGAGATTGAGACTGTCTAAATTAAAGATTCATGTTGTGACACACTTTCATGAAAGAGATTATATGCTTGTAAATAAAGTCCTGTCTATTTGTTCACTTTTATCTCACTTTTTGATATTCTATTGTTCAAACTTAATCCAATCTCTAACTTCAGTTGGGCAGAATTATTTTGAATATTCTTGAGCCCTGATCAAGGAAAAGAATGAAGAAACAGAAATACATATTCTATTTCCCGAAACTCATGTCCCAACTAATAGTAGCCATTGGCAACGGAACAGTTAGTCTAACCAGAAACCCTAAGTTGAAAAGGAAATAATTTCCCTTTCTCCTTGAATAAAACTGCATATAAAGAAGGAAAAAATGAACAAAGAAAGCTCAGCATATTTCACTTCTATGATGTCTCCATTTTAATATGTGGCAGATGTTTTTATTTTAATTGGTGTCTCCATAAACACTGAACTTAACCTTATCTGTCAATCAGATCCAAAATATGAAGAGAAAGTTACTCAGGAAGCAGTACTGTATATAAATGTTTTGTCCTGACCAAGGTGCACGAGAGAGAATCATCTGCCTATGGAAATCAAGTTCAACTGCAGTAATAAAAATCCTGTGGTGTATCAAACTGCATTGCTGCATAAGTCAGTAGAACCATATTAATGCCATGTATTATAGTCATGCTTTTTATTTCAATTCCGAAGATAGCAAACTGCAGATGTCAGTAAATTTCCTCACTTCATAAGAACTTCTGAGCTCAAGAAACTCATTCAAATTCCAGGCTGCATTGTACAGCATACTGCTAATCCACAAAGTAAAAGACATTTGCTTTTCTTTAGAGCTCACAAAACCAAGCAAATAAAGAATACAAGACGGAAATATTTCATTTCTGTTTCACAGATGAGAAACTGAAACAAAGAGATTAAGCTTGCTCTGGGCCAAGAACAGAAGTAAAGGACGTGTGGATCAAGACCTGCAACTAAACTACAAGATATCCACCTCCCAGTACACCCCACCATGGTTAAAGATGTTAAATTATAATAATAAAAAAAGTAAAAAGAAAAAAAAGAAAAGACAGAAGGAAAAAGCTTTCCCAACTGTTCAAGAAATATGGCCCCATAAAAATGCCATCAATATCTTTAAGTACATACTGAAGATATAATCAGGGCTATAAGTATGCTTTTCATTTCAATTACTTTAATTTTTATCTGTGAAATCTGTAAAACTTATTGACCTATCAAATGCAAATGGATTTTCCTACAAACTTTCTTAACATCTCTCCAAACAAAAATCGATCATTTCACTTACAGCTTACTTCATTTATGGATATGAGATGTCTTTTTACCTGTACGAAGGATAGTGTTTCTTTCATATTCTACCGCTTAAGAAGTAGTAAGTGTAGAAATTATTCCCTATTAGGTTTTCTGCCATTACATCTTACTATTTCATAGATAGGATTCTAAATGCTGCTAGTGCCAAAAAGAAAATGAATACCGATGTTTACAGCAAATATAGATTTACAGATAATTTTAAAAGGTGTACACCATTAAAACAGAATAACCTAATCTTGGTCCACAATGACTAAACAGAAATAACATGTTTAGACTACAGCAAGGAAAGTCAAATGAAATGTGAGGAAAATTTTCCTACAGTTTGGGTGACTGGGGCCCTGAAATGCCTGGGGAAAGAAAAAAGCCTCCATCATTACAGGTGTTTAAAAAGAATAATAGGAATAAAACCCTGTTAGAGCTCATCTTGTCCAGGACAGCATGGGAACCAAGCAAGTGTAATATGTGACTCATTCCATCCCCGTGGTTTTATCATGTAGCAGGGAGGCATCCAAGGAATGGATTTGTACTCCCGTTGCCACAGGTAGGATCAGATGGAAATATTGTGGTTCTCATGCAAGGCTTTCCCAGCAAAATAAAAAATTGACAAATCACCCATGTTGAGACTGAAAGGTGCATTCTCACCTGCATACACAGAGACACTCACACTTTCACCAGGTGTTTTCTCTGAGAACACAAGAGCCACATCACTGTGCAAGTAGTGCATTCTGAAAGAGAATTCAATAGCTACATGTCTAGCAAATTAATAAGTGACGTCCCTGGAGTATTTGCTATGTTGTTCTCCTGAAAATTGTCCCTGAAGCAACAGATATTTGCTTCCAAGAAGCATGACTAGGCGCACAAAAAACTGGTAGTTAAACAGCAGAACAATGACTCTGTACTATTCTCAGCAAGGCTTTTTCAGAACTCACCAAACCTTTCCACAATAGGTACCAGTATTTTGACACTGGATATATGAGGACAGTGCTGACGAGGAGACTTAATTTTCCACAAGACCTCACAGTATAAACTGGTGTATTTAAAACATAAAAAACCACTACAAGAGACCTGCTTAAAATATACTATTTAGAAATAAAGGTTTCTCAAGAACCTCTCAAGGATAATGCCTGAGAAATGCTTGTCCCTCACAGAGTTCTTAAGTGACAACTGGCATGCAAAAATGAAGCCAGGAAGCAGCACACCACTGCAACATGATCAGATGGCCCTGACAGCAACCCACCAGAAAGCATTAAATCCATGCAGAAAACACCTCCTCATAGCTAGATAAACACAATAGATTGAAAATTGTGACCTAGAAAGTAGTAGTTTTGCTGAATATTGAGTTTTCTCTTGTTTAGATTTTGTTGGTGTTGGCATATTTTTATTTAAAATTGCTTACCTAACAGGACATGATGCTAAGATGTTTCAGTTAAAGAGCAGTTCTGAGCATCCCCTGAATCTTATGCTTTAAATGGGTCCATCTGAAAGCAAGCAAGTGCACTGTGGGAGATCAGAGGTCCCAGCACTCATACACCTACAGTATTATGAGGAAAAAAAAACATTTCTAGGTCAGAAAACGGTCAAGATTTGCCCCTTTGGTAGTCATGCTGGCATCACTGCATTCAGAATATGGAAATGTAAAAAATGCCACTTCTTACCCCATCCTCTAAGAGCTGTGAGTTCCTGCAGCTGAGAAAGGTGAATGTCTTTCAGTACACAAATACCCCAAATCTCTCCACTGCAATGATCAGAGCTACTCTGGGAAGATATTACTCTTGCAAGAGGTACATCAGCTCTCCAACAATAAGTGATTTTGCAGGGATTAAGGTTCACTGAAATCTTTGTTCTTCACGTTCTCACCCTTACAGAGAATTTCATCAACAAATGGGAACTAGATTGTCAAAGTATTAATATAGAATCTTCCAAACCAGTTTAACATCAGCAGCTTCAAATTCCAAACCTGAAATATATTCAAAAAGCTGAAGAAAACAGATTTTTAAAACTGAGACAGTAATTCCTGGTCTCTTCCAGCACAATGTATTTTTGGCAGTAAAACACCTTCCACTATTTTGTCATTATTTGTTCTATTTACATAAGATTAAGCATGCATTAAGCTATATGTATCAACAAAACCTCCCCAGAATGAGCAGTTTGTGTTTGTTTGGAGGGTTAATGGATTTTTAAAGGTTTATTTATTGTGAAAGTGGAGAGTTGCAAGGCATGAATGTAAGATTTGCAGTGAGTAACACAATATTTGTTTTAGTCTCAGATAAACAAATAAATAAAGATTTACTAAATTCAGAGAATTATGTGCTGCTTGTTACTGAGTTTAGACATATGAGCAACAGCTCATGACTTTTCAGTGAGGGATATAGTGGCATCCAGTATAAAACTCCCATTGTCTAGAGTTTAACACTCAGCTAGCAAAATGCACACTGTAATGAAATGTAGTGTACCAAATGTTTGCCCTGGTACATTTACTTTTACATTCTGTGATTAGTTGTGTGTTAATAATATGTAAAATTTTAATATTAGAAAAAGCATTAAGAGTGATTTTTTATCAAGAAAAAGACCACCTGATAGTCTGAAATTCAACTAAACATTATACAAGTGTGGAGAAACAGATGGTTTTCAATTAACTTCTCAGATACTTTCACACTGATAATGGACACTTTAATAATCAGTTTTTCTGTATTGGATGATTACCAGAAAACCTAACCTTTTTCTTCTTTATGGCAATCATATTTATCAGCACCACAATCAGTGAGAAATATCTGTATCCTATTAGTTCCCCTCATTTGTTAACTGAGGGCAGCAACTGCTAAATAGAAATTGCTTAAGTATAGATTCAATTTATTGGATAAGCTGCTATACAATGAAGTGATTCCAGGATATATTAATTTTTAATGGCTTAAATAAATGCTTGAGAAACTTGTTTGACCAATGCATTTCAGCATGTTTTTGACATAAGTTATAGTCATTTGGGATGACAATAGCAATTTTCATTTTAATCAGAGGCAAATATGCTTATTATCTGAGCCAAGACCAGGTTGGGAAGAAAATGAATCATAGAGTCACAGAATCATGGAATCATAGAATCATGGAATCATATAATGGCTCAAGTTGGCAGAGATCTCAGTCTCTTAGTTCCAACCCCTGCCACATGCTGGTTGCCACCCACTGACTGCCCTAGGCCCCATCCAACCTAGCCTTGAACATCTCCAGTGATGGGACAGCCACAGCTCCTCTGGGCACCATTTATGACAGGAAGATATGGCACTGTGGCACTGAAATACGCTTTTCAACTCTAAGTACACAGAAGACCCTCAATAACCTAAAGAGACAATATTTGGAGAGGAGTGAAACATGGCTGCTTTATCCACACTACTGAATTAGGAATCTTTAATCAAAATCTGAAATGTGTTGTAATGGTAAATTTGTGTTTCTTTCTATGTTTTTTGAAATCTCTAAATGTAGAAAATCTCCTCATACTAATTGAGAGTGAAATTTATTAATGTATCAGTTCCTTTCTTCATAACCTAAGCTGGAAATTTTAACCTCACTTTTCTTGCCTTTCTATAAAAATCAGAATTACTGCATTAATTTTAATTAGATTCATTATGTGGGTTTTCTTTTCTACATTTAGAAATAGATCTGAGATAGACGCTGCAGTTTAGAACAGTGGAAAAATGGATAGAAGCCATTTCATCTCTGCACATTAAACTTTCATAAAATTTGTTTTAGTAGCTGAGATTAATATCTTACATGCTTTCTCTTAAAATTCACTGGGGACTATGCAAAACTCCAATGTAACTCACATCCTCGTCGCTAAGATCTTATCATTTCATTTCGTCTACGGCTCAATATCCCCAAAATAATGCAAAAATGTTTTCCTTTCAGCACTATATAGTGTTCTCTTCTCCTCTTAGAGATTATCTCCTCCTAATTATGAATTTAATCCCTCTACATTTCTTACAGCAAAATGTCTGCCTTAATTGCTTTGATAAATGATGTATTTTAAAGAGACTCAACAAGCATTTTGCACAACCATGAGTATTTTAAAGAGGAAATGGGAAAGACTCAGGAAGATTAAAGGTTTTGCAACTAAATGTAAATGTAGAAGAGTGCAGTTTAATGATTAATAATTTATTTACTTAAAGAAGATTGAGGTAATTAGTGTGTAATGTTACACATGACTATGAAAATTAAATGGCTTGTGAGATACTTGCCTCTCATCCTTAGCTTCCATTAACTGACCAATTTGTCCCTGTTGATGCTCTCAGTGTCCTGAAGTTCATTGGGAATCCCATGCCTGAGGTAAGGCAATTTTAGCCTTGCAAAATAAACTCTTATTTATTGTAACTCCCTGTTTCCATGATGGATTTTGTTTTTCTGCTAAAGCTGGTCTCACTTTGAACAAGATATGTATTCAGGCAGAAGAATTACAGAATTTCCTCAATACTCTATAGTCTCCAGGACAATAAAACTCCTTTTCAGTAGTAATGTCACAGTATGTCTTTTCAGCCTGTTTACCACAGGAGATGACAGTGGTGAGATGACTCAAAGACACATCACACACTGACTTGAAATTCAGTGGATCTATACAGAGGGTAGATAGCAATTTCTACCTAGAACTTTTCAGCCTTCTGTGGTATTCACTTGTTCCATACGCACCCCATTCCCTCCCAGACCATCAACATTCTCCTGGTTTCCCCGGCCCTAGAGACTGGGTACTTGCTCCAACCACTCAACATCTCAAGGCATCACAGGGTGATTTCTTTCTGCCTCATGGTTCTATACAGTGCCAAGCCTCTGGGCCAGTTTCTCTTCTTCACCTTGAGAGACATAACCACCCTTTAGAAACAGCAAGGACAGCAGCCCACCACATGAAACAAGTACATTTCTTACTACTAGCATCAATCTCTCCAACTCTACAATTAACTGAATCCATGCACAGATTAGAATAGAGGGAATCCCAGCTTTTCTTGTCTTCAAAACCAGTTGTTTTCAAGTCTTCTGAGTGGAGTGTCAGTTCTACAAGGCTCTTAAATTACGGGTATTAGGCTCTCCTTGTGCTTCACGGAAACAATTTTCTGATCTCTAACCTGATGCAAAGGTTAGAATTAGTAGAACTGCTTTATAAACGGTTGTTTTGCTGGTCTGGCTGTCAGACCATTTCAGCGCCCCGCTGAAATGGTGTGAGTGCTTTGTTCCCTGACACTTGACAGAGCTGTGAACCACAAGTTCTTATTCATGTGCATAGAGTCAGTGCTTTCCTTCGGCACATTCATTCAATTGAGAGGTTGCCAGGAAGATGCCAGCTTCCATTCTCCATTTGCATTCACTGGCATTCCTATGCAGAAAAGCAAGTGGTTGGGCACAAGTCACGCAACGGCATTCAAGTGTTCCTATCTTCAGATTTCACCAGCCTTATATTCCTTCCTCAGGGAATTAATAAGCACTGATCTTCTTTTCTTTTTGAAAAGTAAATAATTACAATAAACAACTGTTTCATCACCATGTGCACCAGTACAAACTTATACTTCCAGATATGATGGATTGGACAGTCCATATATCAAACCACAATTTATTTCATGTGTCCCCTTCTCAGTTTTCTCACGTCTCCCACAGGGGGGGAGGAGGGAGAGGAGCAAACATCTGTATGATGGTGAGCTGCCTGCTAGGTTAAATCACAACATCACCTATTGAATCATGCAAGTAAAGAGAGCACCAGTGACTTGCTCCTGCATCCCAGGCTTGCATCTCCTCTAAAGACCTCTAATACTGCTGGATTGTTAGCAATTCAGAAGACTCTAGAGCTTTTCCTTGCTTTAGAAATGCTGTCCCCTATCTGGGTGTGTCTATCCTAACATTTCCAGTGCATCAAACTTAGGCAAAGCAAAAACTTTGCGCAATTATTGGTGACAAGAACTTTAGCTTTACACTAAACACTGAAGGTAAGATGGCTAGGGAACATCCACTACTAGGTTGATCCAAAAGGGAAAGAGCCTGTGTTTCGTGACACACAAACAGTTTTTAACTTTCCCTCTGAGCAGAAAATGGAAAAATGCAAAGGAATACAAAGTCCTATGATACATAATTGTTCTTCTCTTCTGAGACAGGGATACCCAAAGCAATCAATGATCCATGGAGCTGGAGCGTTAACTCCCAATGCACTACATTATGTTCTGATGTGGAATATCAATAACAAAAATCATAAAACAATGACAAACTCCTATCTTTATTAATATCTAACCACACTAACATAATTATTGATGAAGTCTCATCAGTGTTTTTACATTCCTCTTCTAGTCAAGTCACAATACACTGTAACATGCAGGTAACATTCTCCCCTTCCTCTACCAACATTTCGATATTTGCTATTATCAATTTGTTTCTCCTCAAATGCTGTTCCATGCGTATACCTATAAATTCACCTATACATTCTGAACTAAGACTTGCCCTTTTTTGTCCTTTAAATACCTTCTTTAAAGATAGTTATTACTTCAGTATACAGAGCATTGTAAGTGTCTCAAGGATGAAAATGCAAATTCTTGTCTTATTCCTTGATTCCCAATCCTGCCTTAGTTCTTCATCATTTGAATATTTTACTTATTTTTTTTCATCTTAGTCTCATTTTCTTTCCATAGCTATCACATCCCTCCTTTAATCTGCATCTCTCCAAATGTAAATATCTTCAGTGGGAGTTTATAAGAACACTGGTCTCTGCATTACCCAAACTTTTGGTTTTCTTCTGTGCTTTTCTTCTGACTGTTCTCTGCTATTCATTTGTTGAAGACTATTTGGGGATTATAGTTAACTATTGTAAGGTTGCACAGCATTATTAAAGAAATATTAATTTGTATCCAAAATATTAAAAAAAAAAAGAACATATTTCAGTTAAAATACCTAGTCTTGACTTCTCTGACATTTGGGAAGAAAGTTAGACCAAAAAAAATGTTCATTAGGTGATACAATATCACTTATCTTGAGTTAACAAATGAATGGCACAATCATAGCCCACAAGGATGCATTAGAGTGGATTACTGTAATACCTGGAGGGTCAAGATAAACTTTAAATATCTAATCCCTTCCATCTCCAGAGTAAGCCTATGGTGTTATCTCTCACTCAGAGAACTTAACCTAAATTAGTGAAAGAAAGAGACATACAGAGAACTCCAATAATCCTGGGTAACTGACAGAATAATTCTTCAGTCGTTCCACGGAACAGATAGAAAAACAGCATAATTAAAACATGGAAGGTAAAACTCTTTCACAGTACGCAATATCAACCATTCTGCCCTAGCGTTACCAAAACCTCAGGTTGTGCTCAGCTACACCTTCCCTGATGGATAAAGTGTATGGACTGAATTCTTAAACCAGGGTTGGAGGTTGGAGGTCATCTGGTTCAACCCCTGCTCAAGGGGGACATCTAGAGCAGACTGCCTAAGATCAGCATATAAATATTCATTTTAGAAATCTTAGCATAGAAACCATAATCTTAGTACCAAAGTCTTTCAGATTATTCATTTAGTCCTGTCCTTAAAGAAAATACAATATAACAGAAGGAATTCAGCAAAACTGAGACAGTGTTTTGTAAAATTAATAATAGATTGTTACATTTTAAACAAATAATTTATTTAGGCACAAGTAATTCAGAGTATCCCTGTAGGAAACAACATTCATTGGTAAAGAATTCTATTGACTGCTTTTCTCCAAGGAAATTCTGTACAACACCTCCTGGTTGATATAAAATTGTAACATGGTATTTACCAAGAATAATAATAAGAAATGTAAAAAAGAAATGTAAGTGAAATGTTTCCGACATTTCTGTGCTGCCTACAGTTCAGGTATCCACTGAAACTTTCTGTGCTGCCTACAATTACATTCCAAAGCAATAGCAATAGAAATGTTGTTATTGAAATCACATCTAAATTGCTGACCAGTCTTAGTTTCAGCATTGTTTTTATTCATAGTGTCTGGTACGATGCTATGTTTTGGTTTTAAGAGAAAAGCAATGTTGATAATACACCAGTGTTTGTAATTGTTGCTGAGCAGTGCTGTACAGAACCAAAGATATTTCAGTTTTCTCAGTTTCTTCTATCATCCAGCCAAAAATGGATGGCACAAGGAGCTGGGAGGCAAGCAAGCCCAAGCAGCTGAGATGGGACAGAATCATGATAGCTTACTTAAACTGGTAAAAGGGATATTCCATGCTATATATCATACAGTAGGAAAATTTTGAAAGAAGGGAGGGGGGAAGTACATTTCTCTCTCTATCTCTGTTCAGGGGTGAGTGGGCTGGTCATCAGTGCTTATCACTGTTGCCTGTTTCTTTTATACTGGATA
>VXAB01006422.1:9045-27107 GCA_013399175.1 Odontophorus gujanensis
TTTTTTTTTTTTTTGCCTTTTACTTTTTTAATAATAATATATCAGAGTAAAATTATAGTGCTCTTTAAAACTCCACTACGAGAAAACGAAACAAACAGTCATTGTCCGGACAGCAGACTTAAGTTAACAATATATATTCTTAATAAAACGTTTTAGCACCGTGTTTGTCACCTATCCCTCGGCGGATCTTAAGGAATTTAGGTTTCGTTTTTTTATTTTTTTATTTTTAATATTTTTTCTTAATTTTTTTATTTTTTTTTATTTTTTAAATCTAGGGCTGTGCAACAAAAGGTGTCTGTTTGTCTTAAAAAAAGCTGTGGGTCGGGGACGTTTAAAAACGGAACTCTTTCCCCATGTATCCCCCATAGTGGGGGCCGCTGCCGCGGGCGCCTTCCAGTTGTGCTGCAATGGAGGAGCTGCTGCTTCCCTGTGCTGCATTGCAATGCATGCTGCAGGGCCATGCATCGCTTGCTCTGGTGCAAAGTTTGCACCCGAAGTTGCAGGGCCGTGCACGACCTGCGAGCAGTGCTGCAGGGCTGTGCAAATTGTGCACCATCTGCTGCTGGGCCAAGCAGGGCCTGCAACCTGTGCTGCAGGGCCACGTGAAGTTTGGAGCCTACACTGCAGGGCTGTGCATTGCTCTGCACCTGGTCTTGCAGGACCATGCACGACTGGCAAACAGCTCTGCAGCACCACACAAGGTTTGCACCCTATGCTGCCGGGCTATGCCAGATTTGCATACAGTACTGCAGGGCCACGCAAGACCCGCAATCAGAGCTGCAGGACCCTGCAAAATTGGCACCCTACACTGCAGGGCCATGCACGGTTTGCACGCGGCGCTGCAGCGCAATGTGGGATGGACAAACAGTGCTACAGGGCCACGCAGGGTTTGCATTTGGTGCTTCAGGATTTGCACCCAGCATCGCAGAGTGGCGCAGGATTTGAGCCACGCAGGCTTTGCAGCCATGCTGCAGCATGCACCACGCAAGCCCCGCACCCAGCACCATGCAGGACCTGCAGCACTGCCCCAGCCCTGCGGCTCGGCCCCCTCCTAGCACCATGGGGACACCCCCTGCCACGAGCACCTCTCCGAGCACCCCGCAACGCCGCCGGCCGGCTCGCTGCGCATTAGCCAGCACCCTGCACCGAGCTGCCAGCGGCGGTGGTGGCATGGGGGGGCTGGGGGTGTCCTGGCCCCCGCCCCACGCACGGGACCCCCCCCTTTCACAGTTACAGGAAGAGACGGCAACGGGGCCCCCCCGTGCCTTAGCACCAGTCCCTGCGCTCTCCCCGCGCACCGCACCCGACTCCCGAGCGCTGAGCACCATCCGCACCGCAGCACCGCTGAACGCACCCGGCTCCGGAACTCTGCCACCAGGCTGCCATCCTCGCCACTGTCACTGCCACTGTGACTGTCACCACGACCGTCACCATCATCGTGACCATCATGGCAACCATCACGATGACCATCAGCATGATCACGACTATGACCATGACTATCACCGTCACCATCACCATCATCATCACTGTCAACAAGACCATGACCATCACCACGATCGTCACCATGATTATCACTGACATGATAACTGTCACTATGACCACAACTGTGACCGCAACAATGACCACAACCATCGCTGCCCTCAGGACCACCACCACCAGTGTGACCATCACCGTGACTGTCATCATCACCACGATGATCAGTCACCATGACTGTCACCGTAACTATGACCGCCACCAAGAGCAACACCATGACTGTCACCGTTTCCATCACGACTGTCACTGTGACCATAACCATGATCATGGCCATGACCATCACTGACACCATGACCATGATCGCCACCAAGACCATGACCATCACTGCCTCTGTCACCATGCCCGTTGCTGTGACCACAACCATGATCATGACCACCACTGTCACCATGACCATAATAACTATGACCATGACCACCACTGTCTCTGTCACCGCGTCTGTCAAGTTCGACCATAACCATGATCATGGCCATGACCATCACTGTCACCGTGACCACAATCGCCACCAAGACCATGACCGCCACTGTCTCTGTCATCGTGACCACGACCATGACCATGATGGTCACCAGCACCATCACGCCACCGCAGCATCCCTGCGCTCAGCACAGCACCAGCCGCCCTGTGCCCTCCTGCAGCCGCCGCTGCCACGGGTGCGGCATGGACGCACCGTGGTGCCCACCAAAGGGACCGCTGGAACCCATCGCTCCAAAAAAACACCGGCACCGGGGTGGGCTCCAGCCCTGTCCCAACCCGGCGTTAGCACCAGGGTCCGAGCACCGCTCCGGCACCGCCTCCGCGCCGAAACCTCCGCCCGCTCGGGGCCACGTACGCAGAACAGCACCAGTACGTCAGGCGGGACGGCGCCGCTTCCTTTTGGGACAGAAAAAGGTTATTGCATGAGTCGGGGTGGGGGCTCCCCCCCGGCCCCGCCGGCCCCCTCCACGCGGCTCCGGAAAGGCGCGGCGCGTAAGGCAACGTGGAAGCTGATGTCTCGACTCCCCCCGCTGTTTAAAAGCACCATTATGAAGTCGGGTTGTACAGTAGTAACAGTACCTTTTATATATATATATATCTATATCTCATATCTATCATATATATATAAACTGTAAACAAGAGGTAACAGCGGCTTCTAAGATTTGCTTTCTTCAAGGTTTCCCGTGTGGTAGGCACCCAAAATATTGTAGAAAAGGTGTGAGTGTGGCGTGCGCGTGTCCGCCGCGTCCCCGCCGGTGCTTCTGCTCCGTGTCACCGCGCGCGGTGCTGCTGGCAAGGAGGGAGGGAGGCGCGGGCGCCGCGGCTCCGAGCAGCAGGGACCCAACGAACGGAAAAACCCAGCCAGAAAAGAGCGGAAAACGGAAAAGGTTTACCCCGAAAAAAAATTAAAAAACCGTTTTGGTTGGTCGTGGTTTTCGTTTCTTTCTTTCTTTTTTTTTTTTTTTCCTCTTTTGTTTGGTGTTTTTTTCCTTTCATTTTTTTTTCCTTTTGTTTTTTGTCTTTTTCGATTTGCTTTTTACTCTTTTCCTTGCTTTTGCTTTGTTTGGTTTTTTTTTTGCTTTTCTTTTCCTTTGTTTTTTTCACATTTCGTTTTTCCGCGTTTGATTTTTCCACAATTTACTTTTCCCCCACGTTTTGTTTCTCCATATTTTGCATTTCCCACATTTTCTTATTTTTTTTCCTTTTGCTTTGTTATTACACATTTTGGGTTTTTTTTTCCCCTTCTGTTTTTCACATTTTATTTCTATCTTCTGTTTTTTTCCGCATTTTTTTTTTTCAGTATTTTTTTTCCACATTTTGTCTTGCCATAATTTGGTACTTTTCCACGTTACGTTTTTTTTCATTTTCTACTTTCATATTTTGTTTTTTCCTTCTGTTTATTTCCACATTTTGATTTCCCATGTTGCGTTTTATCCGTATTTTATTTTTTCCTTTTGTTTTTTTTTTTTTTCCTTCTGTTGTGTGGGCTGTTTTTTTATGTTTTCTTCCTTTTGTTTTCTTTTTTTTTTTGTCCTGGTGCAATTGATATCATTTTTTTTTTAATTTTTTTTTTTTCTCCTGGTTTTAAATAGGCTGAAAGCTGATCGTTGGGGATGGGGAGGCCCCGAGCCCTGCGCTCGGGGAGGCGCGTGCCGGCGGCCGCCGCGCCGTGCTCCCGTCTCTCTGCTGGGTGCTGGCTCTTCTCTCGCTCCGCGTTTTCTCTTCTCTTGGCATGGATGGTTCGGTTCCGACGCGCTCCGTGGCACAGTCCCCGTCCGGCTCTCCTAAACGCAGGCGAAGTACTCCTTGAGGGGCGCGAAGAGGTGGCGGATCACCGGCACGCTCCAGGATCTGCCGAGCAGTCTCTGCCGGGCCAGGCGGCTCATGTTGGACACGTCCGTGTAGTGCACCGGGAAGCCGAACACCCTGCGGGACAGGGGGACATGGGGTCAGCCGGGTGACAACGGGGCAGAGGTGGAGGTCCCAAGCGCCACAGAGGTACGGCACATGGAGCTGTGCCATGGAGCCTGGGCAGGTGGTGCAGAACTGCGCCATGGAGGAACGGTACACCATGCAGAACTGTGCCACAGAGGCTCAGCTTGGTACAGAGCTGTGCCATGAAGGTTTGGTACATGCTGTGGATGTTCAGCATGTGGAACTGCACCACAGAGGCTCGGTGTGCAGTGCAGTGCCTCAGAGGCTCAGCAGTACGGAGCAGTGCCAGGGAGGCTCGGCACGTGGAGGTGCCTCCCACCACCCAACACCCACGGTACCTCTCCATCTCCGTGCACCACAGGATGTCTTCTTTCTCGTTCATGAAGACGGGGAAGTGCTGGTCTTTGCCCTGCTTGATGGAGTTGGAGCGAGTGGTGATGGTTCGCACTTTGCTGAACTGCAAGAGGCAAGGGCTCAGTGTCACGGGGAGTGGCACCCAAGGGCAGTGCCATCCCCAAGGGCACAGCCAGGCACCAAGATCCCCAGAGGATGTGGCAGAGCTCCCATGACCCCCATGGGCTGACCTTGGCTATCCTGCCGTGCTCCAGGCACTCCTGGAGTTCCAGCTTGTCATTGACCGTGGACGCCAGCGGCCTGGGAAGGACAGAGGTTGGCATGGGGTAGCAGTGTTGTCTCCACATCCCCATGTGGTGGCTTGCAAGGAAGAGTTTGTTGGGTTCCCATGCCCCATGTCCCCACATGGTGGCTTCCCAGGACAACTTTGTAGGGGACGGCTGCAGCCATCAATGCCCATTGTCCACGGGGTTTTTGGGAACATAGGGGCTGCAGAGCCACGATGACAGCCAGCAACAAAACCAAGCCCTTGGGGCAGCCCCAAACTCACAAATACACACATACACATGGGGTCGGGAGGCTCTCACCAACCTGTTCATACCGGGAAGGTTACCCCAGAAGTACCGCGCCCGGTGCGCCGCAGACACCTCTTTGGCATCAATCATGACGGGGTTGGACTGGCAGAGCACAGAGAGGCCGGGGATCACCAGGGGCTCTGCAGGGCCCGGGGTGCCCCATGGGATGGGGATATGGGGAGGCACTGACCTCGAGGAAACGTGAGATGTCCCTTTTGTCGCTCACCCCCATGGCCACCACGTTCTCAAAGAGCCAGAAGAAGGGTCGGTCGTCGCCCTCTTTGGGCCGTGCTTCATGCAGGAGGCGATAGAACTCAAAGAAGAGGCGCCCGGTGCCCTCTGGGCAGGAGAGAGCAGGTGGCATCAGCACAGGGGGCAAGGGGAGTGACAGGAGGACGTGGTGAGGGAACACCGCAAGGGGGTCACTGACAAGAGACACACTGATGGGAAAATGGGAAAGAAATGTGGAGGGGACATGGCAAGGGGACACAGCGATGAGAGGACACAGTAAGGGGATGCAGTGAGGGGTACAGCAAGGGGACGTAATGAGGTGAGGGGGTATGGTGAGATGTGGAGAGGACATGGCCTTACCATACAGCCCCTTCCTGGCTGGGTTCACAATAGAAAGGTCGTTGCAGGGGCTGCCCCCGATGACCAGGTCGAAGGGGCCCCACTCCTGTATCTGGGGGAGGAAGCACGCGGTGAGCTGGGGGATGCCCCACAGTGTGGGGATGCCATGGGACAGCGGGATGGGGGCATGGACCCGGGGTCTGCCCTGTGTTGGAGGGAACATACGTGTTTCTGGGTGACGTTTCGGACGTCGCCGACGTACATGATCTTGCCCTGGTGCCTCACCATGCCCACGGTGATAGAGTCTTCGCACACCTCAGAGGCGATGTAGCGGTCCACCTGGATGCCCAGGTCCTTCAGCACCAGCAGGCCTGCAGGCAGTGGGGTCGGGTTGGTGAGCAGCGGGACAGGGTGGTCTCAGCTCACCTCTCTGCCCTATGTGTCCTGCCCCATCCTATTCCATTGTGTCCCGTCCTATGTCAATTCCTTGTTCCATCCCATTCCATGGCAATAAATCCCATCCTATCCCATCATGTTCTATCACATTGTGCCCCACCCAGTTCCATCCCATCCCATCATGTCCTATCCCATTATATTCCATCATGTCCTATCCCAACTCATCAGATTCCATTCCATTCCACTCTGTCCCACTTTGTCCCACTGTGTCCCAGCCCAGGCCATTATGCCCCATCCCATCCCACCATACTCTATCATGTCCCATCCCATTACGTTCCCTTTATGTCCCATCCTGTCTCATCCCATCATAGCCCATGTCACTTCCCTATGCCATTCTGCTCCATCCAAACCCATCTCATCCCATCCCATTATGTCCCATCCCATCTCTTTCGCTTACGTTCCATCCCACCCCATCCCATTCTCCTGGGGTAGGCGGGTGCCCCCAGCCCCACAGACCCACCGGTGGCAATGCCATCGAACAGTGACAACACACGGATGGGCTTCCTCTTCTCAGCAGGGACGGGCGGGTACACCTTCGGCGGATCCTACAAGCAATGGGGCACGGGGATATGAGAGTGGGGCAGCAGGGCCTTGGGATGGGGAGAGAGGTCTATAGGGTGATGGGGGGCACTCACAAACTCCTGGTCGTGGTTGTTGGCGAAGAACATCTGGAGGCGTGACGGCCAATCTTCACGCCGCCGCAGGAGCCCGTAAACGCCCTTATGGCCGCACATGTAACAGTTCCAGGGGTCCTCCTTGATGGCTGCCTGCGCAGCCCCCGGCCCCACCAGCAGGTCCACGCACTCCACGCAGAAACACCTGGGGTGGGGGGGGGCACGTGTCGCTCACGCACACTGCGTTGGTGACAGTCCCCGTGTGCCGTCATCTCCTCCATTCCATCCCTACTGGACAACCCCTTCCCGTTGCGAACACCCACACTTTGTGGGGCCCCTCCAGCCCCACAGAAGCACCCCCTCCCAGCTGCTCCCCCACCTGCAGCAGTTGTTGTTGCCACACATGAGCACCTCGCGCCCGCCGCAGCAGATGGTGCAGTAGGACTGGTATCCGTCGTCATCGTATTGGTACGCGCACTCCAGAAAGCAGTTCTGGGGGTGGGGGGGCACAGAGTCAGTGTGGGCCCCCCATCCCGTAGCCCTGTGTGGGGCTGTGAGATCCCCACCTCTCTGTGCATACCTTGCAGTTTTGGCACATTCCCCCGATAAACAAAGGGTGCTCCAGGGTGACGTTGAGGCTCCCACAGGAGATGCAGATATCTGGGGTGGCACACAGGGAGGGGGGGGGGGCAGTAAGCCAGAGTCCCCCACTCCAGCACCCTCAGAGCCCAGTGGGACCGCCCCACTCGTCGCCATGCCCATGCTGAAGAACCCCAAGGACCCATAGATGGCAGCCCTTGGGGGGGAGGGGATGCTGCTCCAAAGACACCCCTGGACCATGGGCTGGGGGCTGCTCAGGGCCTCCCCAGCCCCACCACTACCAGGGGGTGCTGGAGGCTGTGTGCCATGCTCACCTTCGATGTTTCTGCATTTCTGCCGCACCTCGTAGACCAGTCGCTCTGTGTGGGGAGAGATGCTCATCAGGGTTCAGGGTTAGGGGTGAGGGAGGAACCCCTCTGTGCCCCCAACCCTGCTTGAAGGGTCCCCAGGGTGAAGGGACCTTGTTATAGGCACTGCATCATGGACACCCCACTATGAGCATCCCACCATGGGCACTGCACCAGGGGGGGTTCTGCATTACGAACACACCACCATGGGCTCTCTAATGTGGGCACCCCACTATGGGAAGCCCCACAGACACGGGGCAGCCCCACAACGCAGCACCATGCAGACCCAGGGGGGGCTGTGGGTACCTCTGGTGCGCTCATCGATGATCTCTTTGACCTTGGGTTTCTCTGTTGTGCTTTTCCGGGGCTTTTTGGCGGGCGGGGGCGGCGCGTAGGCAGCGGCTTCTGGCTCGACCCACATTTCTGTGTAAACTTCTTTGTAGGGGTTGCGTTCCTCTGTGGGGCAATGGGGGGTTGTGAGCAGGCAGTGTGGACGGAGACACAGCCCTCATCTCCACGCCAGTCCCACTGCTCACCCTCGGGGGGTTCCAGGCCCTTGGGGCCGGAGGGCTGGAAGCCACCCAGCGCCCACTCAATCATCTGCTTGTTCTGGATCTCCACCACCTTGGAGGTGTCAGTCTCATCGTTCTCGGGGCACGCAGGGAAGATCTTCCCTGCTCTGCTGCTCGCCACCTGCAAGGCAACCTGCATCAACTCCTGGTGCCACCCCGTAGATGCTGGCCCCTAATTTCCCCAGCCACACATGCACTGAGTGCCCCCTCCTCAGCAGTGCCATGTCCTTGCTGCCCCCTCCCAGTGCCACAAGCGCTCACCTGCAGCACCTCGTAGATGGCTTTGCGGTACATGGGCTGCTTGTTGTAGGTGGCCTGGTGGAAGGCGCTGGAGAAGGAGCTGAGGGGCAGGAGCTTCTCCACACAGACCTGCAGGAGGGGACGTGGTGGCCATCACCCACACGGGGACACACCAAGGACAATGCTCACGGACCAGGGGTACCACTCACCACCGAGAACTTGCCATCCCCGAACCACATCACCCAGCGGGTGCCCTCGGCTGCCCGGCTGCGTCCCGTCATCCACCAGGACACGATGCGCCCCGGCCACCAGGAGAAGCCGCGCAGCTTGCCCCACACCAGCTCACCAATGCCAAAGCCCCGACCGTCCTGGTGATGATTGGGGGGACACAAGGAAGGGACAGCATTAGGGCTGCCCTCGAGTCGGCCCTGGTCCCGCACAGTGCTGGTGATGTGGGACGTGCTCACCTCGTACTCAGGCTCGTCGTCGGCTGACTTGGACGTGTTCTTGTCAACGGCGTCGGCCACCACAGGCTCAGGCGTGGTGGCCACGTTGGGCGAGGCGGGGTCGGTGGGCTGCTGTGAGGCAGGGGGGCTGGCCTCCTCCTCCTTCTGCGGTTCGGCCCGCGGCGTCTCCTCCACCACGTTCATCACGGCAATCACTTTTGCCTTCTTCTCCGCCTGGTGGGAGAGAGGAGGTGTCAGGGCAGCCTAGGAATCCTTATCCTATCCCAATGCATCCCTATGCCACTGCATCCTCATCCCATCTCATTACATCCTCATCCCATCCCATCCTAGCTCATCCCATCCGTGTTCCATCCTACTCCAACCTCATTCCATCCCATCCTTGTTGCATCATCTCCTACCCCATCCCACTGCAGCCCCATTGCATTTCATCCCATCACATCCCCATCTTATCCCACTGCATCTGATCCTGACCCCACCATATCCTCAATTCATCGCATCCCATCCCACTGCATCTTCATCCTGATGCATCCTATCCTCATCACATCACACTGTATCCTCACTCTGCCCTGTCCTCATCCCATCCCACCATCTCCATCCCATTCTCACCCCCCTGGGCACAGCCTCCCCCGAGCACCAACCCGTGGGGGCTGTGCCATGTGCACATGCCGCTCCCCCTCGTTCCCATGCCTCAGTTTCCCGCTCCTACAGTTCATACCCCATGGCCAAGCAGGGCCAAACCATGCCAAACTCAGAGAAGTTGGACTAGATTGGGCCAAACTGTGCCAAACTGAGCAGAACTGGACCAAACGCTGTGAAACTCAGCCAAGTTGGACCGGACCGTGACGAAGTGTGACAAAATCCACTAAGCTGGACCACTCCGTGCCAAACTCAGCCAAGTTGGACCAGACTAAACCAAACCGTGCCAAACCCAGCTTGAGATAGACCAGACCGGACTAAAACATGCTCAACTCCACCGACCTGGCCAACCCGTGCCAAACTCCGCCGAGCCAGCCCGGACCAGCCCAACCTGTGCCAAACTATACCACGCGGACTTCAGCTCAAACCGTGCCAAAACTGCGTGCTGCGCCGACCCGTGCCGTGCCACCCCCGTGCCCACCCCACGCGGCCACCTACCCATGCGGACTGAGCGCTCCGGTCGGACCGAACCGAGCCGTGCCGTGCCGAGCCGAGCCGGGGGCACGGCCGGCGGTTCTTTGTCTGGGAACTCCGGGTCACATGGTCCCAACCGGCCCGGCTGGTTGGCTGCGGGGCACCCGGCTCGGCCCGCCCCCCCCCGCACGGCTCGGCCCGGCCCGGCCCGGCTCGGAGCGCTGCCCTTTGTCCCGGCGCTGCGCTCCTTTCGTGCAGCGGTGCGGAGGGACAAAGGGGGACGGGTCTGGGACCCGCGCGTGGGGTGGCACGGGGGGGCCGGCTCGGCTCGGCACTGCGCCCCAAAGCGGATGCGGGAGCCTCGAAGTGCGTCCCGAGAGCACCACGTCCCCAAATGCACCCCAGAGTAACTCCGGGCACCTCCAGAGTGTCGCCAAACAGACAAACGTCCCCCACGTGTCCCCAAAGAGACGCGTGTCCCCAGCTGCACCCAACCCATCACCCCGAACTACATCTCCCGAACACTCCAAAGCCTATCTCCCAGCGGCCAGATGTCCCCTCATTGTCCCCAAGGAGCTGGGTGACCCCAAACGCATCCAACTCAGCAGCACCCCAAAGCAAATCCGGACACCCCACAACACTGCGCTCCCAACAGCCACACGTCCCACGGACTCGAAGCCCTCCCGCCCCACACCGTGCCACGCCACCACCTCCGTCCCAACGCGTGGGGACCCCCCAGGGCTGACACACCCCGAGCCGGCCCCACAGCCGCACCCCACGAGGGCAGAGAACCCTCACACTGAACAGCACCCACCATGCCACACGCTCCACGCGCGCCCACCCCCGCGCATCCATCTCCGGGCTCCCTCCCCCACGCGTGCCCGCCCCCGTGCATGCCTGCTCCCACGCGAGCCCACTCCTCAGCCCCCAGGCCACGCTGCGGCCGCGCCGTCTCTGCGTGGCAGTGGAGTCGCGGCGTGGTCGCAGCGTGCGCTTGGTGGTGGCACCGCCAGGGATTGGCTTTGCCATGCGGCACCGCGCCATGATGGAGGAGCAGAGCTCTCGTCGGACGAGGGATGAGCGCGGAGATGGAGACGGAGACGGCTCGGCTCCTGGATGGGACTGATGGGATGGGGTCGGGGTGCCAGCACCCAGCCCAGTGCCCACCTACCCCCCCCACCCAGTGTCCCCAGCGCGGGGCTGAGTCACTCAGGGCCCCTTTGTGTTGCAGATGGAGGGGACAAAGGGAATGGCCGTGGGCCCCGGGCAATGCAATGCGGGCAGAAGGGGACGGGGTGGGGGTGGCAGCAGTGGTTCCTTGTCCCCATCCCCGTTGCCCGTCCCCTGCTACCCCCACCCTGCCCAAGGGTCTGGAAATCTGAGATCCACATAGCGCAGGAATTCCATGGTAAGGGGACCGCGATGGCACGGCGACTCCATGACATCGGGATCCTCGTGGCACGGGAATTCCACTGCATGGCGCCTCCAATGGCACTGGGATCCCCACGGCACAGAAATCCTGTATCGTGAGACTCCATAGCATGGGAACCCCATGGCACAGAGACCCCCACAGGACAGGAATTCCATGGCATGAGGCAGCATAGGGTCCCACATGGGGACACCACGGCACAAAGACCTCCGTGGTGTCGGAATTAAAAGGCATAGGGACATCAGGGCACAAGAACCCTCACTGTGCAGGAACCACTATGACACAGGAATCCCCATGGCATTGGCATCTCCATAGCGCAGAAATGCTACGGCATGGGGACTCCACAGCATGGGGATACGATGGCACAGGGACCCACATGACATTGGGATCCTCATGGCACGGGAATTCCACAGCATGGGGATTCCTATGGCACAAGGACCCCTATGGCACAAGGACCCCTATGGCACAAGGACCCCCGTGGCACAGAGACTCGCGGTCACCCTCAGCACAGGGACCCACAAGGCACAGGGACCCTCTCTTGGGAAGAATTACTCAGGTCCTGCACAACACCCAGGAAACCCAACAGAACTTGGGCAACCACGGCACGTTGTATAGTGAGAGGATCTGCACTACCCACGTTGGGGTGGGGGGACGCCAGGATCCAGGATTGACTCAAAAAGCACCTGAGCAAAGTTTCTGAGGAAAAAACATTGCTAATTCTGCTCGGGGCTGTTCTGCCTTTGTCTTGGGAAGGAGCAGGGCAGGAGAGGGAGGAAATGTCCCATCCGCTGATCATTAGTGCGGAGATAAGCGGAGATAAGCAGAGATAAGCAGAGATTGGCACATCCCTGAGATGAGCAGGTTGGTGATCACGCCTTCCTGCCCTCAGGTCACAGACATCCCGTCCCCACCCCATCCCCATTCCAAGCCATGCCATCCTATCACATCCCCATCCCATCACCGCCACTGCCACTGCCAATGTAATCTCTATCTCCACTGCCATCCCAACCCAATGAAACCCCATGCAACACAACTCACCCCGACTCCATCCCCTTACCATCACCACTGCCATCGTCATCTCTATCCCTGCTGCCACTGCCATGCCCATCCCCATCCCATCCCATTCCCATCCTACTGCCATGTCCCACCTGCATCCTTGTCCTATCCTGTCCCCATCCCATCCCGTCTCCACCTCCACTGTCCCATCACCATTGCCATCTCCATGGTCATCCTCATGGCCACCCCCATTGCCATTGCCATCACCATCTCCACCCCATCCCCGTCCTTGTTGTATCCCATCCCATCCCATCCCATCCCATCCCATCCCATCCCATCCCATGGCTGGCACAGTATTATCATGCCATACCAATGCCATGGAGTGGTGGTCCCTCCACTCCAAGCTCTCTCCCCACCCCAAAATGAGCAAACCCCAAGGGGGTGCAGCTAGGGAAGGGGGACACTGTCCCCTTTGCCAAGGGCACCTTGTGCCCCTGTGCCACCAGCACCAGGTGACAACTGGCAGCCGGGCTGTGAGACCCATGGGGAGTGCTCTGAGTATTGCTCAGCCTTACACCCAGTAATGAAAAGAAAACACTTTGCCTTGTTAGAAAAAATAAAGGAATTGCACGCGGCCAAACCCAGCATTGTTGGAAAAAGAGGAACTGCTGAAAAGATGGATTTTGCTTTTTTGCTTTTTTTTTTAGCATTTTTCCCCAATTATTTTTGGCTGCTGAGCGATGCTGGCTGACCTGAATCCACGTTCATTTGGCGAGGGAATGTGGTGCTTGGTGCAAGAACTGAACTGGGAGCATGCCAAACCCCACGCAAGACAGAGAGAGTGGGGTGGGACTGCAACCAGTGTCCCCACACTGCACAGGGGCTGAGACCCCTCCAGGACACCCACAGGGCCATCAGCCGTGGCCTCACCTTGCTGTGCCTCTGGGGACACCAAGGCTATGCCAGCTGTGCCCTGTGCCCCATGGGGCGGCAGGGACACGAGGACACTGTGGCCATGCCAGCTGTGCCCTGTGCCACTGCGCTCCACCTCCACCACCCCCAGATCCCACTCAGGTTCCAGGAAAGCCACAGCACAGCCCCTGTACCCACACCACGGCACCATCCTGCTGTTCTAAGGCCAGTGTCACCCGGCTGTCACCACGTCCTCACCTCTCTCTTCCAGCGTGCCAGCCACTCGTCGCGCTTCCTCTTGCTGATGTAGTAGGGGTCCCCAGCCTGGAAGGTGTGCCGCTGCATGGGGCGCTGCCGCAGGCTCGACTCCCAGCCCAGCCCACCCCGCAGCCGCCCGCGGGAGCCCTGCGGGGAGAGAGCAGGGTCGGGAGGGGGGAACTGTGCTGAACCCCTCCCCCCCCTCCTCCCGCGAGCACACTCACACACGTGTGCAAACACGTCCGTATGACGTGCATTCACACACTTGCATGCCTCACGCACACGGAAGCACACGCGCACACACTTGTGTGCGCACACACTTGCCTCCATTTTCAGGCTGTCGAAGTTGTTTTCCTCCTTCTCCTCCTTGCCTGCACACAGAGCAGAGCAGCCATCAGCGCGGTGCCATGGGGCGGGACGCGGGCAGGGCTGGGGGGCAGCCCTGGCTGTAGGGGGGGCCCCGGGGCGCGCAGGGGAAGCGGGGCCGGGGCGGTTTCCTGCGCTCTCGGCCCCTCGCGCAGAGCTGCAGGTACGCGCAGAGCCACTGCCGGGAAAGCAGCTAAAAATAACCCCACTGTTTCTGGGGCTGCAAAACCACCGGGTGACGCGGCTGCGGGGAGGGGGGGAGCGGTGACACCGGCTGGGCACCGGCACCGTGTCTCCGCGGGTCCTTGGTGCTGCGTGCCCAGCTCGCTCGTCCTGCCTGCGGGAGAAACTGAGGCATGGGGTTGGGGATTGCTTGTGGGGATACTGAGGCCCAGGGACAGACTGAAGTCCCCACAGGCCTGCGTCCTCAGCACGGGGACAGAGCAAGCTGCCAGCACGGGGTGGCACGGAGGGGACAGAGCGGTGGGCTTCTTGCTGCAGAGCTCGAGCCGCAGGGTATGAAAGGGCTCTTTAATGCAGAGGGGAAAGGGCAGAGGAATATGAGCCCCCGGCAGGGAGGTGAAACCCGAGCGCAGCCGCTGGCAGCCACCCCACTCCCTGCAGAGGGTGAGTCACGGGCTGGCCCCGCAGCCAGGTGCAGCGAGGGACTGCGTGGCTCCGGAGCAGCCTGCAGGCTCAGCAGGGGATGCAGGTAGCTTCCCCAGACCTGCGTGCAGACAGCTCATCCCTGTCCCCCACTCGCTCAGCTCCACCTCGCTCAGCCCCTTCCCAATCTGCTTCATCCCCATCTTGCTCATCTCTGTTCTCATCTCGCTCATCTCCATCTCCATCCCCATTGCTCATCTCTCTGCCTGCATCCCCACTTCCACCTGTATCTCCATCCCCATCTCAATCACCTCCACCCTCACCTCGTACATCTCTGCACCCATTTTGCTCATCTCCATCCCCATCTTGCTCATCCCCAGCTCCATTTTGCTTATCTCCATCCCCATTTCCAACTCCATCTCCATCCCCATCTCACTCAACCCCTTCTCCACCTCACTCGTCTCCATCCCATCTTGCTCATCTCCATTCACCTCCATTTATCTCCATCTCCACCCCCAAACCCATCTCTACATCCACTTCCATCTCCATTTCTACCCCCACCCCCATCTCTATCCCATCTCCATCCCCATCTTGCTCATCCTCACCTCCATCACCACCGCCACTCCGTCTTGCTCATTTCCACCTCCACCTTGCTCAACTCCATTTCCACCTTGCTCATCTCTACTGCCCCTACTTCCCTCCATCCCCATCTTGCACAGGGCGCCCAGCCCCACATCCCAGTCCTTTGTGAGATCCTCAAGGAGAAGACCCCATGGCCTTGGTGTCCCATGCCCAGCTGGGCCCCATCCATGTGCCTCCCACCAGCACCAAGGGTGCGAGCACCGGCGAAGGGACCCTAGCACCACATCCCACAGGCACACCATGCACGACACCTCCGAGGCACATGCAGGACTGCCATGCAAAGCAGCACAAGGACGCAGCACACGCGCGGGCACGTGCAGGAGGACGTCCCTCTAACCCTCCTGTCCCTTTCCCTCCCATGAGGCATGGAGCCCTTCTTCCTCCTCCTCTTCCTCCTCCGGAGATGCCGCCCGTACCCCAGCAGGACAGGCAAGGGCCGGGGGTGCCTGGGGGCGCAGTGGGTGCCCCTGAACGCTCAGATCTTACTTTTCTCTGCGGCCTCCAGGAGTTTCCTCCTCCCGCGTTTCTTCTGGGGGTCGGAAGGGGCCAGCTCACCCTCATCGGCCGGGGCGTCCAGGCCCTCCTTGGGGGTGCAGTGGCCATTCTCCAGCGCCCGGCCCGTCTCGCCATCCGCCAGGCTCTCTGTCTCATCCTCCTCGGGGCGCCCGCTTTTAGGGCTCACGCCGCCCTCCTCCGCACCCTTCCACTGTGCCCCGTCCGCCTCCAGGTCCCCGTTGGGCAGTGGCTCGGCAGGGCTGGCTTCTGGGCAGGGAGGGGGGCACTTGGGGACGGCCGCCGTGTCTTTGGGTGTGTCACTGCTTTCCACCTGCAGAGAAGGGAAAGGATCGGCGATGGGCACAGGGATGCCACCACCCGTCTGGAGGCTGCGGTCCCTGTGCTCTGGCCACTGTGCCCAAAGACCTCTCAGTGACAATTTGGGGACAAAAAGTTGACTGGGTGAAAAAAACCACCGAGTCCCAGCTCCTGCACATGAGGCTGGCAGGGCTGACAGAGCAACACGAGGACATGGACACATGGACGTGACATAGTCAGAACCAGGACATAGGACCATGGCACCCTCAGGACCAGGATATGTTGTCATGGAATTCTTAGGACCAGAACACACTTATAAGTCACCCTCAGGACCAGGAGATGCTGCCACGGAACCATCAGGTGAAGGACACACTAATATGGCACCTTCAGGACAATGACGTGGTGCCATGGAACCATCAGGAGATGGACACCACGAAGATCAGGACACATGGATGTGGTACCACAAAATCCAGGACACATGGACATGGCACCACGAAGATCAGGATGCAGGGAGGTGACCATGAAGACCAGGACATGGGGTTTAGGAGTCAGCCATCTTTGTGCTCAGTGACTGGTTGGGCACCTGTGGGAGGTGGTGGGTGAACATCTTTGCATCACCCCTTTGGTTTTCTTTCTCTTCTCTTCCACTTCTCCTCCGTTTGTTAAATAATTTCTATCTGACTCACGGGATTTCTTGCTTTTACTCTTCCTTTCCTCTTCCCCCGTCCCACTGCGTGGTGCTGAGCTGCTTACAGCCATCAACCCACAACACCCTATAGGCATTATTCCACAACACCCTACAGCCATTAACCCATTCTGCCACAACACACCCAGAACAAATAGAAATAGGATGTGACGTTGTGGGGACTGTAATATGCTGCCATGACACCCTGAGGACCAGGTCCCCCTGGCATGGCAACCTCGCCACACTGACACACAGCCACAACACCATGAGGAGAAGGAAACCCCACCATGACATTCCCGGCACCAGAAAGCACAGACCTGAGACCATTAGGAGCATTCTGGTCACACAGACATGACACATGCAGGACCACAACACACAGTCATGGTACCCTCAGAATGACAACATGTGGATGTGACACCCTCAGGACCAGAACACATGGACACAGCATCTGCAGGACCACAACATGTGGACATGACACCCTGAGGACCACATGACATCCTCATGATGATGGCACATGAACATGGCACCCTCAGGACCATGACACATGGATATAGTACCCTCAGGACCATGACAAATGGACGTGACCACAACATATGGACACTGCACCCTCAGAATGACGTGGCACATGCCCATGACACCCTCAGGACAAGGACACATGGACATGACACCTGCAAGGCCACGACACATGGACATGACACTCCCAGGATCAGAATATGTACACATGACACCCTCAGGACAAGGACACACAGACATGGCACCCTCAGGACCACATACATGGATATGGTCCCCTCAGGACAAGGACACAGGGCAGTGATGCCCTCAGGATCAGGACACACCAGGATGGCACCACCAGCCGCAGTCCCAGGACAACTGAGGACAGCCTGAGCTGAGGGGACACTGTCCTGCCCAGCCGGGTGCTGCTGAGACTGTCACAGTGAGGTTGGGGACAGCAGTGTGCGTACGCCTGTGCAGGAGACAGGTGGAACCAGGGGCACACGCGTGTGTGTGACAGGCAGAGACAGTGACTGCGGTGTGCGAGCGTGCGCATGTGACAGGAAAAGACAGGGCACGTGACAACAGGACGTGTGACAACCGCGCGCGTGTGTGAATGACGGTCTGCAACCGCCCGTGACGTCTGTGTGTGGGTGTTCATACGTGTGCGTGCACAAGGGACAGGCAGAACCCTGCGACGGCCCCGTGTGCACACGCGTGTCGTGCTGAGCACGCACAGCAGCGTCGGGGTGACGGCACCAACACCTCGTGTGTGCGCCAGGCGGCACCGAGCGCAACACCTGCGTGCCGCAGTCGGGGTGACGGCACCGGCACCAGCTCCGGCGGGCTGTGTGCGCGTCGGGCGGCGCGGAGCACGGCGAGCGGGGCTGCAGGGGTCCGAAGTGACCACAGTGACAGTCAGAGCGAAAGGGCCGTGCCCAGCTCGGCGGTTTCCGTGGCGAAGGAGAGTGAAAGTGCCGCTGCGTCACGGCGCAATCGCGGCGGTGCGCCGGGGCTCG
>VXAB01006424.1:0-81894 GCA_013399175.1 Odontophorus gujanensis
GGCGATGCGAAGCGGCCGCCCCGTTCGGCTCCTACACCCAGGTCGGTGCGGCTGGGGAGCTTTTAGAGAAGTGTGGTGCACGCGTGTGATGCTGAGCGGTCTGAAAGCGGGGCACGGCGTTGGCAGCTGGAATGGCAGCGCTGTCCCGGTCACGCCGTCCCGGTGTCGGTCGCACTGCAGCCAGGAGCAGGAGCCTCGCTCACCGCACAGTGACGCGCAGAGCTTTGTCTCCGCACTAGAAGGCCTTTATTAGACGGCCCTCGGTAGTTTGATAGAGTTTTTAGGTTTCTGGGCTGGAAAGCCCAAGAAGGGCTGCGAGGAAAGGACTGATCGTTTCTCAAAGCTAAAAAGAATAGCATGGCTGACTTTGAACTCTTACCTTTCTCTTCTGTTGAAAGGAAAGTATCCGTCCCTTGAGCTTGTCCCCTTCCAGCAGCACAGTGCTCCATTGGGCAAAGTGTTCAACTTTCCTTGCAACTAATGTCCTCTTTCTGCTCAGTGGAACAAAATTCTTCCTGCTGGCTCCTGCATGCAAGGCACTGGGACTTGAACTTGGAGTCAGGGTTTGTTTTCTGAATCTGAGGCTAAATTCATATAATACAAATTCCAGTTTGTAAAATGATGATTTTAGGAAGCTTTATATGCCTAGAAGAGTTAAACTCTTGAACGCAATGGAAACATTCTGTCTCGGTGCTGTTCACGCAAGCCATAGTCACTGGGTGTGTTGTGGTGTGGTGAAGTACGTGTGCGTGCTGTGATGTGCACGCGACGCTCCGAAGTCTGCTGTCATCTAATGAGCGTGGGGAGCAGAGCAGGGCAGTGTGCTGTCACGGGCTCTGAGACCTCAGAGTCATGCAGCAGCGACTGTGCTGGAGGATTAGTGGGAATGACCATAACCCTGCATCGTGAACACTGCCAAAGCTTTTGCACGGTACCGACCGGCTCAGGCTGCATCAGCCACCACTGCACCTGTGGATGCAGTGCAGGCACAGCCCTGTGACACAGTCAGAAGCAAACAGGTTGGGTAAGGAGTAAAAAACACGTGGTGTCTTTAAAACAGCTTTACAGGGGTCATCCCACATACTAACTTCATGAGGAATTTGGAGAAATATTTAAGGAATCTTTGTTCTGTGTTGCAGAGGGAATGCATGCCATGTCCCTGGAGACCAATGGTACTCTTCCATTATTATTTTTTTTGCTCCAGTTCATAGTTTTGAGATGATTGAGATGGGCCATACTGGATCACGTGCATCCTTTCACCCCAGTCCGTCAGATCTCAGGCCTGCAGTATGGGCAGCAGTTGATCAAAGGCTTAGCTCTTGTTTCTTCTCAAAGCCATAGTGAATATTAAAAGCATTTCAAATCATCTGCCTGATTTATAGATTAAAGAAATGCTTCCTGTTCATAGACTCTAATTTCAATGGGAATACAGCAAGCAAAAATACCTCATCTGCAATGGTGTGTCTCGTTCAGTCTGACAGCTGCACAGGGATCATACACCTGGTGAAGAATGGCTTCAGACACAAACCCCAGCCTACAGACACCCGTGGTGCTCACAGAAGGACCTCTACAATGAGATTTGTAATTCCTATTAAAGAAGCTTCAATAGCTCTGAAATCATGGCCAGCTCTCATGACACTTAGATGGAGACCTGCAATTTTCTTTCTTCCCCGAGACCCCGCAGTCTTCAGAATCAGCTGGGTTGACATATCCTGGCCCCATGATCTACAGCCTGCCCGGACAACTCCTGCATCTTTAACTTCACCCCTCAAATGAACTCAGCGTGAGAAGGAAGAAATTATGTTTTCTCCTTGGTCACTCAGCATTTGTTTATCTGCCAGCATAAAGCCACCCCTGACATTTTCTGGAGGCTTCCTGTTCTCTGGCAGGGCAATAAACATTATTAGCAAAGGCAGCAGGGAGGCGAGGACCTGGGGAGCACAGCAGAGCTTTATGGTATGTTTGCAAAAGGCGGCCAAAAAGATGACATCAGTATGTGCAGAAATGCAGCTGCAGGATCGGCGCTGTGCGTGGCTGTGGGTTACGGTCCTCTGAAACCACACCGTGAAAAACTGCTGTGATGTATAGCAAGGATAACTGGAAAAAATCTTTCCTTGTGGGTTTTAAAATAACTGTACTTCTCATTGTAACATTTGTAGCTCCTGGGCATTGTGGGCCTGCTGAGAGCTGTGCTTTGGTCCTGGAGCTGTGTGTGAGAGGGGCTGTATCCATGCGGCCTGGCTCTTGCCTCATGTTTCCAGCTTTGCTCTCTCCTGAGATGCTTTCCTCCTCATCTGGAGGCTGTGTGCCTTGGCAGTGCCATTTCTCATCTGATCCTTATCACACTCTTGGCTGCTGGATGTCAGGGCAGCGAGGGTGCATTCCTGCTTTGCAGCTGAATAACAAAACACCCTTCCCAAGCCGCAAGTACGTGCTGCCTGATGTGATGGCAGCCTGCACTGGGTGACACAGCCAGGTGTCTGCAGCCAGCTTTGCATGGCTGCGATCGCTGGATCTGCTCCCCGTGCCTGAGGGCAGGAGCAGCTGAGAAAGCCCTCATGATCACAATGAAAACAGCAGTGCAAGAGGAGAGAGAATCCTGTCCTGGTGCAGAAGCTTTCCTTAACCCCCACCTGACCCTCCCCTGATGGAGCTCCATGCCTTTCCCTTGGGCCCCATTGCTGTCCCCTCCATTCCCTGTGAGGAGCAGCATGGCCACCACGAGGAGCAGCATGGCCACCATGAGGTGTCCCCTCAAGCCCCTTCTCTGGGCCAAATAAACCAGCCACACCTCACGTCTCTCGGCCTTGTTGCCATTGCAGTTTGGAGCACTGTAACTGCACACACAGGAGCCATTACCTTGGAGCCTGCACTTGGCAGTGAGCACACCCATCCTCAGTGTTGGGCTGGAGGACCCACCCCACACCTTTTCCATCCCGAAATAATCCAAGGTGTGGAGGGAGAGCCCAGGACTGGCAGGAGGGATGCAGGGAGCCCTGTGGGTCAGCAGCAGTTTCCATCAGCTTGGTTTGCTGCACTGCAGTGTTTAACTCAGTTGCATTGTTTGTGAAAGGAGTTTACAAACTCTTGTCACCAGAACAAAATTACGTAATTAAACCATTTACCAGAGACTCTGTGGCTTCAGTGAAGTTCTCTGGGGTCATTCAATTTTTCAATAAAAATACTGTGTGATACCATAAATATTGTAAATGGCTCCGGATCGCTTCTGAGAGCCATGTCAAATGTTTACTGCAGTCAGAAAGAAACAAATAAATGAAATCACAGGGAAGATAGCATTCAAATAAATAGAAGAATGGGGAAAAAATAGAGCAAAAATATTTTCTTTTGTATTTTGGCAGATGTTTATGGCCAGCATGGGAGAAGACTGGTGAGTTTACCACAGTAATGAATGGAGGGCATCTCACAGGTCCTGTACATGTCTGTTGTGGCTGTGCAGGAGTGACTAGATAAAATAAGCCCGCAACGCAGGGGGAGCCTCTCCTTTCTTTGGTTGTTTGTGGCATTGGCAAAGCATAAATATGGGATGCAGGAATAATCTGTTCCCCAGGCCCAGCAGCCTGGATCCCGCAGGGGGAGGGCAGCCCAAGGATGCTGCGAGCAGTCAGAGCACGGGATGGGGCACTCACACCGGTGACAGTTCGGGAATGTTGTTTGAAGCCGTCCTGAAGCAGTGTAAATATTTGCGAGGCGCGATCCCACCGCGTGAGCAGCAGGACTGGAATGTGGTAATAAAACATCGACACTCTGGAAAAGAAACAAATGTTGTGGAGGAGAAAACAAGGACAAGATGGACCTGTGGCACCGCTAAGGGTGCCGCAGCAATCGCTATTTTCTTTTACGTGGTCTCTTAATTGTGCTCTGTGCAAAGCAGTGCGTTTTCACTGTGCCACGCAGACCCGAGCGCCGCTCCCCAGGCAGCGACCTCTGGCTGCGCTTCACCCACGTGGAGCCGCGGGCTCGGGGACACCCACGGAGCGAGGACACCAAGTAACCCGCGTGCGTTGCGACCCCGGGGGCGCCGGGCTGGGCGGGGGCGGTTTGGCGGCGTGACGCAGGAGCGCGCGCGAAGCTCGACGCTTTCCGGCGGCGGCCGCCGAAGATCGCCGAAGCGCCGAGCGACGCGCATGCGCGGTGGTGCGGCGGGGCCCGGTAATGGCGGCGGCGGCGGCGGAGGACGGCGGCGGAGCCGAGGCGAGCGCACCGGACCCTGGCGAGGCCGAGGCGAGCGCACCGGACCCTGGCGAGGCCNCCGGCTGCTCGCGGCCGGGGTTTTCATTTGTTGCGTTGGTTCGTTTCGTTTTGAATTAGGGATCCCGGCTCCGGTGGTGTACTTCGTGGATTATGTGTCCAACTGCATCTATCTTGAAGATATCGTTGGCGCGATCGCCGTTCAGGACCATATCTACGCCGTGCAGCGGAGCGGCGGCGATGCCAGCGGCCTCCTGGGCTTGGCGGAGAAGATGGGCCAGCTGCTGGCCAGGATGCACGACGAGGACCTCATCCACGGGGACCTCACGACGTCCAACGTGCTGCTGCGGCCGCCCGCGGAGCAGCTGGACTTGGTGCTGATTGACTTTGGGCTCAGCTTTACTTCGAGCCTTCCCGAGGATAAAGGAGTTGATTTGTACGTGCTGGAAAAAGCTTTCCTTAGTACGCATCCCGACACGGAAAGCGTGTTTGAGGCTCTGCTGAAGAGCTACGCGGCCGCGTCGAAGAAATCCGGCCCAGTGATGAAACGATTGGATGAAGTGCGGCTCAGGGGGAGGAAGAGGTCCATGATTGGGTAACGGAGCGGTGCAGCCGTGCAGAAATACTCCTGTGTGGATCTGCGAGTGAGGTTATTTATACTTCCAGTTAGTTTTACTGCACAGATTACTATTTTGATAACAGTGTCTTGTATTAAATAAATTGGATTGAATTTCTAACTGTTGTAAAATTACCAAAATAACTGCGAGGTGTGAGCACAGATGAGGACGCAACTGAAGGTCACGCGTTTCAGTACCTAAAGGGTACAATATATAGCCTACAAACAAGAGGGGAGTGAACTCTTGGAAGGGGTAGATAACAGCAGGACAAAGGAAAATGGTTTTAAGTGAGGGAGGGAAGATTTAGGTTGGATGTCAAGGGGAAGTTCTTTGCGATGAGAGTGGTGAGAGGCTGGAATGGGCTGCCCAGAGAGGTTGTGGATGACCCTTCCTAGAGGTATTCAAGGCCAGACTGGATGGAACCCTGGGCAGCCTGGTCCAATATTAAATGGGGAGGTTGGTGACCCTTCCTGAGGCAGGGGAGTTGGAGATTCATGATCCTTGAGGTCCTTTCCGACTGGGCCCTTCTGTGATCTGTGATTCTGTCACTTCTTACCTCACTGTTGAATGGTTCTGTTGAGAAGTGGCTTCACCCATGGGCCCAGTTCTTTGTGTAGGTAGGACACACCCAGTAATCTTTTCAGCCCACGGACTGTGGATTCCTGGGAGGCAAAAGGGGCCTGGGGGTACCTCTGGGGCCTCGACAAAGGGTTATTAAGGAAAATAGTTTTCCTTAGAAGATTTACTACAAAGGGTTTAAATCCACTGTCATGGCCTCTGCACGTGTTGAAAATACTTGAAGACTGTGAATTCTAGGACACGGGTAACGGCTGAAATAGAACAGTAAACACAGTTCAGCTGTTTTGTTCAGCAGTAATTTTGAGTGTCAATTTCCAGCTGATACTCTGTCATTAACTATGTACAACAGTTGTTAATGAAGAACGGTTTTCTGCTGAGAAACTTCAGTTTCAGCAAGAAGTCTGCTGCGGATTTCTGTTTTGTAGCTTTATATGGTGATCCGCTTGCACTGCGATCGGATTTTTGGTGATTTTTCTTTACCGTAATTGATTTCTGGAGTGTCCCTTCAGAGAGGGGAACTGCTGTGGCTCAGTGTCCGGAACGGACCGAGCGGGCCCAGCAGTGCTCCCGCCCGGGGGTGGCAGTGGTGGTGGTGGTGTCGCTGCGCTGGGGGCAGTGAGGCCCAGAAGAAGGCATCTGGCGATAGGCGCTCAGTTACCGGCGGTGGCGCAGCGGTGCCGCAGCCGTTTCATAACTCCAAGTTCCCGGGTTCGCGGCCCGCGCGTTGCAAGTGTCCTAGCGCTGCGGGCTGTGCCCGTGCCCGGCGCGCATTCACTGCCTTGCCAGAGGAGCGCTGAGCGAGTGCTCGGCTCCAGCGTGGGGCGCGAGTTCCACCGTCTCAGCTACATCTCTCTCGGTTTTATTCCGTTTTTTCTTTTTCCCGTTCTAAGGGCTGCCGCAAACGCTCGCTAACCTGAGCATCGCGGGTCTGCCCCACTCACAGCACTCCAGCGCGGCGTGCTTGGCCGCGCAGAGAGCAAATGCAGCCACGCAGAGTCACTTGAAACTCCTGCAGGGTGCTGGACCCGGACCGTGCAACGCAGTGGGAGCAGGTGGATGTGAGCTAATGAGCCCCTGATCAGAGCCCCGCCGCCCAGACCCCCAGCACGCCGCCTTCCCTGCCCACCGCCCCATCTGTACAAACACTGCTCTGCATGCCTCCCGGTGGTGCCAGGGCTGTGCTATGTTTGCAGAGCTCTTTGAAGCAGTCTGTTTCTAACTACGAGTGTGTTTATTAAAATGCAGCTCTCTCTGCGGGAGCACGGAGTAGAAACAAAGCTGATGAACTGCAAGTTTTTATGGCCGGGATGCTGTAGTGAGTGCTGAGCTATCTGAAAGTGGAAAAATCCCAGCAGGTGCATATTGTGGTGGCGTGCTCCCCCCATGCACACACTTCTTACCCCAGCTCCCTCCTTCAGCCCTTGCATGGGAAGACTGTGAGCAACAGCACTCGTAGCACTTGGGCTGGAACAGATTCGTGACCACAAATCTGTCTCAGACTGGGGGGCTGATAGCAGACGCCTGGTTCAACAGGGAAGGGCCATTTGGCATATGCCTAAAAAACAGCTTATGACCACAAATCCATCATCTGACCCCATAAATAGCAAGTGGCCCAAGAGCCCCTGAGCTCTCCTGCGTGGCAGCATGACAGGATCTTCCCTGGAGCAGGGATACCCTGGAGGTTGTGTCTGCACAGAGATTCCTTATGCGTTGGCGTCAAGACTCCGTGCCAATACAGATCCTCAACAAGTGACCAATCATTTGCTTTAGGCTTTGTTAGCTTTGCTAAGATTGTATCTTTGATTGTGCACATATAATCCCCTTAGACATAAACTACTGACCAAGTGTGGGACTAGGTGTGGATCCAGCTCCTTACCTCTGTGGTTCGAGCAGTTTAGAAAGCAAAGGGGTCAGCTCTGAACTGCATGACTCGATCGGGGGAGCTCCTGTGTGTTTAACTTTACTCTGCCCTTCATGCAGTAAGCAGCTGAGTGTATCCAGACATCTGGAATCTTGTTAAGTTGCAAACTGATTCACAATCAAGCTTTGCTAAACATTGTATCATATCTATATTAATAAATATATTTGAGCTTCTGTCTCACTAGTGTTGTGTAGTGTCACTGCTTCTGTCTGTGACATACCCACAGAGAGGAGGCTCCAGACCTGCAGAATACCCACCTGCACCTCCCTGCAGCCCTGCCTGTGTCACTGGTAGTACCCTGGAGCTGCTCGTTGGGTCATAGCTATGTGTGACACAGGGAGAACAGGTGATGTTCTGCCCCAGCTTACCCAGGTGGACTGTTTGCACCAGCCCTGAGGGGTATGCTGGCCTTCACACATCTCAAAGAGGTCCTTTCTGCCATCTGAGGGGGCACAGAATGGTAGGAACATGCAGGGTGACAGCTTGCATTGCACACAGCCACTGGGTGTCTCCCTGCCGTCATCACCAGCACTGGAAAAAAAAGAGTGCATTTGGGAAAAAACGGTCTTTCAACAGAAAAGTATTTGTAGCTGTGTGCTGGATGGACAGCTGGTTGGTCTGCTGCTTCCTACAGCTGAAATGCTGCTACTTCTAAAGATGTTGTTGCAGGAGACCAAGGGCAGGCTGCCACAAACAGCTTCATTTCCAGTGTTTCATTCCCACTGCTTTGGGAGCAGTCTGCCCTTGGCTTCTCCCAGAGTGCAGTGAATACGGTGGGAGGGTGAGGTGCAGACAAGCTGGGAAAGGGGAAAAAAGGAAAGAGGGAATGGCAAAGGAAATGGATGTAGAAGAGTTTCATAGGAAGAATTTGCAGTGCTAAGGTTTGGAATGGAACTGCTAGTTATTTACAAGATTGCATTTTGGGGGTTTGAATGCTGCCAGTGATTCCTCATGTGGAAAAGGGGAGCCAGCCTCCCAGCTCTGGTTCACCAGCCCGGTGTTACTTTTCTCAGCAATAACAATAAATTGTACTTTGCCCACTGATGCCATAAGTACAGAACTACAATAATGGGATCTTTGGAGACCAATGGGTTGTAGACCTCTAAGTCCACTAAGAAGAAAAACAATTGTAGAAGAAAATGCATACTGCTATGGCAAGAAATAGGAATGAGAATGCAGTTGCATAATCTGGGTATACTGTTACATGACTTTTGAACAGTGCCTCTGCTGTGCAGGCAGTTGCTGTGTGTGTATATGGGAGCTGGGCATGTAGGTGATACAGTGTGGGTTGTTTTAGTCTGAGCCTTGATGTCTGCAGGAAAAGGATATTTCCCAGTTTTGCAAGATGCAAAACACTGATAACCTTTTGCAACCCTCCTCTCCTGTCAGTGCTGATAGGAAACCAAGTCAGTACCATAAAAGCATAAAAGCTCATTTGTAGCCCAGAGTTCAGTGTGTGAGGGTCACTACAGAGAGATAAAGCCTCTCCCAGGCCCAGGCATGAGCTGTGTCCCAACACCTTTCTTCCTATACCAGGAGCTGGGGACCCACACAATGCTCTTGGCTGGGGAACAGATGGAGAAGAAGCCACCTGAGCAGGGATGTGCTCATGTCTCAGAGAGAAGATGTGCTCCTGCTCCCCTCGCCTGCTGCACTGCAGGAATCTGTATCATTGTAAGAGGAAGGACAGGCAGTGGCTTATTGCTCATTTGCAGCTTTTTTGTGCTTGTCAGTTTTCACTTACATGTTGATCTTGAGAGGTCCAGCATGTGGCACACACTCATACACATGCTCCCCAGCTGGCTGATGGGCTGATGAGTGGGCTGGACTTGTTTTAAGCTGTCACACCATTCTGATGTCCTGAATTTTGTTTTCAGCTCCTTAGTCATCCACCTGCCCACCCTCTCAATCCTGCACCGCTCTGCCAGTGATGACAATATTGTGACGGCAATGAGGCAGCACAGGAACCTCCTACTCATTTTGCTGTTCCAGTACATTTTTATTCCCAATGTTCAGCAGGGAAAGGCCAGCTAAAAGTCCCCATCACTTTCCTTTGGTCAGCTCTGGGCTTTCTTTCAGGCTCCAAAAGAAGGGCTGTGTGGCTGGAGCCAGGCGGATGCCGGATCCTCGCTGTGCCAGCAGCCCCAGCAGTGCCCAGCCGATGCTTTTGTGTCCGTTCAGCTCTGAAAGCAGCCGCGGTGATGATGCTTCAGCCCCTGCCCGGGGTGGGTGTGGGGATGGGCTGATTTGTTACCATTTTTGCAAAACTGTCCATGTTCTGTTAAGGAAATGGAGGGAACACATGGAGCATGGCTCTGCTGGGGGAGCAGCCCTGGCTCTGTGCTGTACCACCACTCTCTGCCTCGAACTTCTCGTTCCCTCTGTGCCAGCGATTCACGGTGTCCGTAAGCTGAGAGCTTTCCCCGCTGGGCTGTCTGCCTTCCCAGCCCATTCACTCGCCTCTAACGCCTTTGATGCGGTAGGAGTGACCCGCATGGAGGAGGTAGCTTTGCGGAGAACCGGTTAATTGCAGGAAGGGACAGGTCTCGTGGCTGAGCAAGGTTTCTATACACTCTCCATGTATCTGGGCCCAACTCGCACAGGTTCTGAATATGTTTTAAACGCACTCCGACGATGCTGGTGGAGCACTTAGGCAGAGTTTTTGCCTTCCCTTCTCTCCTCTCTCTCAGCTGCCTTTAACTCCAACCTTGATGCGAAAAGCAAGGGAACGCTGAGCTCCCTCTGGCTTTGACCTGTCCCATTTGTCAGAGCTTCAGCCCCGGGTGCGTGCCCCTCGCTCAGCGCTGTGCACGGCAGTGCCAGGAGGGGCTGCAGCTCCTGCATTTCCTCTCCGGGTGACCGCAGCCCGTCGGGTTTTAGCGGCCCGGCTGCAGTCATATGCTCCTCACTTGATCCCTGAGCCTCACACCGGCGGCGGCCAAAGCTTCTTCGCCTTTCCGGTGTTTCCACGGTCCCGTCCCGCTCCGCACCGCCGCGCTTTTGTTGAGCTCTCATTTATTTTTAACAAGAAAACTGCTTCACGCGGCACCGCGGACACGTCGCCGAACATCCGAGCCCCCGCTTCGGCTGAATAACAGAACCACAGAACCATAGCAGAGCCGGCGTCGGACGGGGCCCCGCCGAGCCCCCCGAGCCCCGGGGCGGCGCGGGCCGCGGGTGCTCCTCCCGGCGGGCGGGGCGGCCTCGCCGCCCCCTCCCGCATCCATCCCGCCCCGGGATAAAGGCGCGGCGCGGCGCGGGGCGCGGGGCGCGGGATGGCGGCGCTGGGAGCGCTGGTGAAGAAGGCGTGGAGCGTGCGGCGCGCCGTGGTGCTGCTGGGAGCGCCGCTGGCGCTGCTGCCCGTGCTGCTCAGCCTGCCCGCCAAGGTACCGCGGGGAGGGGGCACCGGAGCCGAGGGGCGGGGGGGAGCGGAGCCGAGGTGTGCAGCTGGTGCGTGGAGATTTTAGGGATTCGGGCTGGATGAGCTTCTGTCGGTTATGCGGGCGTCGGGGAATTGGAAGGAGGCTACGGTGAGGAACCTGCGGTGTTGTGTTCTGGGAGGTTTGGGGTGAAATCGATTTGGGAAGGTTTGGGCTTTGGGGCGTGAGTGAGGATGAAGGGTTTTGCGGCTGTCCCTCTGCGCCGGGAGCATCCTCGGGTGGAAGTGCACGGGGATGTGAGGTCACCGGGGAACTCGTGCCGCTGGCTGCAGTGCGTGGGGTTCGTCTGAAGTTCTGACTCAGA
Organism: Odontophorus gujanensis; assembly: GCA_013399175.1. Classification (NCBI taxonomy): domain Eukaryota; kingdom Metazoa; phylum Chordata; class Aves; order Galliformes; family Odontophoridae; genus Odontophorus; species Odontophorus gujanensis. The sequence continues at coordinate 11,071 of VXAB01006424.1, forward strand.
TCCACTTGAGAACGACTTCGGTTGTATCAGAAGATAGGTGATGCTTGGCGTTTAGTGATTACTGAATGGTTCAGATGCAGCAAGGACACTCACGTGGCATTTATTGAGTGCGTTTCTCTGGTCAGCCTCATCTAGAGCGTGGTGTCGTGGTTGGCAGCCCTTCCCATAGCACAGGGGGGGGGAACTAGATGGTCTTCAACGTCCCTTCCAACCCAGCCCTTCTGGGATGCTGTGATTCACTTCTGCCTGCGTGGTGCTTTCCAGTGAGACCTGTACATGCAAGACATCAAAATGACTCTATGACCACTGATTTACTTGATGGCACAATGTATTATAGGAGAAAATTGTTTATTTATTTATTTTCTAATTAGCATTACTTGACTTAGTCCTTAACAGGAGTATATTAAATGTCTGTCTGAGAGCAGGAAACACATTGCATGGCAGGTACTTCACTCTGCAGATTCATAAGCAGCTTGCTCATATTTGTTTGTACACTCATTTGCTGTGGCTGAACGAGTGACTTCAGTGATGTTCAGTGCCATCCAGTGCCTGCCTTGGCACTTGGGGCTGCAGTTGGAGGGCCTGAGCCACGCAGCAGTTAATGTTGAGAATAAATCCCTGATGGACCCAGCACAGTGGGAAGGCAGAGGCTCCAGATGCTCATGGAAGAGTGTGCTGACACCCAGGCTACAAAGATTTGAGTGTCTGGGGAAGGAATAGGGAAAAAAAAATATCTCTGCTCGTGTTCAGGGGGCAGCGATTCGATTCCTCTGTGCTTTCCCCATGGAATTGCTCCTTGCTGTTCAGCACATAGGGAATGTTGCTGTTGTGTCAACACAGGATTAGGCTCAACCACCCGGAGCCAAGCTGCAGGGCTTTAGGAAGCAAAGGGAAGGGCTTGCATTTCTTGCAGGGCATGGAGAAGGGGGAGCGGGAGCAGGGGAAGGTGAGGGAGCTGCCTCCAGCATTCAGCAAACTCCATCCCAGGGGAAAATCAGCTCCCTGGTCTGCTGCTGCTGACTGACTCTTCCAGACAGGCACCCACAGCAAGGCTGTTGCAGGAGGAACTCCTCAGCGAGGTGCAGCTTTTGGAGCAAGCTTTGTGTTACTGAGTTCTTACACATCTGGAGCGTGAGTTGAGTGGACTGGAGAGCCCCATTGTCAACGGTACCAGTACCAAAAATCATAAAACCATGACACCCATGCTCCCATTGGGAAGTTGTGCTGCATGCTGACAGAAATTCAAAGGGCATGAGAAGCATTGGACCACAGCTTTGAGATGAGGTTTTTCTCATGTGGGAGTGTGTTTAGAGGTATCTTGGTGGCACTCTCCTGCTGAAATCTCTTCTCATGTTAAGTGAGAATTTACCTTCTTCACAGTGAGATGCTCAGCAACTGTAATCTCTCAAGAGACCATGGAATATAGAATATCCCAAGCTGGAAGGGACCCAGCAGGACCAGAGCCACAGGCAGTCAGCTGAGACTGACTTCAAGGGCAGCATCTCACTTGGATCTGGAGACTGAGATATCATAACCTAATGCTGATAGAACAGGGAACCACAAGTAGGATGTGATTTCTTGGATCCATATGTGCTCTTGAGTAAAACTCTGTAGTCTATGTGTAATGGGTTTCCCAGTGAAACCTGCATCTCAGTGAGCCCTCCCTGGAGGCAAAACCTCTTGAGGAAAATGGCACCTTGGGTCTGGCCTCGCTTATAGCTGCTGAGCTCCAGCATCCATAGCTGCAGTACTGCATATCAGCTGTTACCTGTGGTGGGGGCTTTCCAGGCTGCTGTACCCTTGTTTTCAGGCTGCATTGGTGCTGACATTATACTAATACACTTTGTTTTCATAAGATCGTAGAATGGTTGGATTGGAAGGACCTTCAACCCTGACCATGGGTTGACTGCCCCCACCAGATCAGGCTGCACAGGACCCATCCAACCTGGCCTTGGGCACCTCCAGGAATGGGGCAAATCTGATGCAGGCTGAAGCCTTGGTGAAGGAGACTCCAAGAAGTGATTTCCTCTGCAGTCTCTTTTCTCTTCAATAGAGAAATGAAATTTCTACTTTGTCAGCACGTTACCTAGACACCCTCCCCCCCCAGATGTGCTTCCCAAACTGCATTTGGAACAGTGAGCAAGGAGTCGTGCCTGTCACACCACCTAGCCCAAGGAATACTCCATGTGTTCCCCACTAAGCACAAGGGTCTGTGTCACCTTCAGCTCCGGGGGCTGCTGAAATGGCGGAATGTTTGTCCCGGGTGCGGAAGTGCTCACGACCCCCTGGCTCGTGGAGCAGTGAATGATTGCCAGGAGCTCTGTGGGGCAGGGGGGGCCTGGAGGAACTGCTGTGCTGGAAGGGGCATGGGGGCACTTTTAATGAGCTGTGCAAAGAGCTTGTTCCAACAGCTTCTAATGAACTCAATGTCTACGGCCTCTTGGCTTGGTAACAGCTGAGGCAGCCAAATCTGCTAAAAGGAGCTCTGAGCAGGGTCCCAGTGCCTTCAGAAAACAGGCTTGACTTCCTCAGTGGACATAGAGCAATTTAAAATTGACTTGGATGTAATGAATCCTCCTGATGAGAACAAGGAGACTTTAAGAACTTCCAGAAGAAAAATGACTTTGCTTGCGTTCAAAAGCAAGGAACATGGGGCATCTCCAATGGAAGGCATTGTGAGGGAATGCCTGATGCAAATGTAGGGGATGTGGTGAGCTGGGGGCACGGTGTGCAGAAGCGGGGGGGGGGGGGTCTGAGTCTTGGAGCAGTGCCCACTGAGCTGCAGGAGCACAGGGAAATGGTGGTGGTAACCCTATTATGTGTTGTGCACAGAGTCCATCTCTGTTACATATCCACTGGTGATTTAGAAAAGCCAAATTCACAAAACTGAATGCAAAGATAAGCTCTTATTTTCATCTCTTTTAACTTCAGTGAAGAAAAAAAGTGATAACTGGAAGCTGTGTGACTATGTGCACTGCAAGCTTCAGTCAAGGCAAGCCTGGTTCAGAGTAAGCTGGCACAAAGAAGGTGAAAGCAGTGATGCTCAGGGTAGGGAAGGGGAAGCTGGCAAGAATTAATGTTGATTGGAAGCTAAGGACCATAGAAGACATGAAAAGGAATGAGGAAGAAATCCCTCATCATAGTGCTGAGGGTAATGAGCAATATTTCAGGACTTGTGGCACAAAAGGATAGGCTGCTGGGATTGCCAGGATTGCTGACCACAGGCTGGGCTGAGCTGCAGTCCCTTGGGAATCAGATTCCCCAAAAAGGGCTTGAGAGGTGGCACCATGTAGTTAGCTGAACGTGACTATGGTTACCCATAGCCAAGAGGCTCAATTTGCTGTTTGTATGTACAGACGTGAAAGTTGAGGACAGGCAATGAGAATCCACAGGCTGCCATCTGCTGAGGTGGTGGTCTTTAGCAAAATGCCCTTGCAGCCTTGTTTCTATAGTTCAAAGATGACTTTGACAAAATGGACAGGAGAACATGCCACAGTGGTGAAAGACTTCATGAGCATGGTGTATTTCTTTCAAAGAACAGAGCTGTGTGAGGGCACAGCCATCATAACCAGAGTTCAGAGAAGCCCAGGTAGTGCATAAAGTAAGATGCAGAGGATGGAAGCTTCCAGGTTACAGCAACATGACACTAAGAGTGTGGTTAATGGCTCACCATCACAGAAAACATTTTTTTCCTGTTTTAAAACACAGTGGATCTTTCTTAAAAATGATGCAGAAATGAAGCTTCCTTCATGCGGGAGCCTGCTACCCTTGCACAGTGTCAAACTGACACTGGGCTGTTCCAGCTTTGCAGTCCATCTGAAGCTGTAGGATCTATCACTGCCTCCAGGAGTGCATGTGAGGCTCAGACCTGTGAGGCAGGGGAGGCTCTCTGGAAGATGCCCATTTTTGTCATTAGTTCCCTACGTGACTATGGTCAGTTTGTCCGCTTTCCCTGAGCCTCAGCTGTCACATTTGTAAAGCAGAGAAAATGATTCTGTTTTTCTGCCAATTGCTTATATTTTTTGAAGTGTTTTGTGTTTTTAGGGTAACTCCAGAGCAAAAGTACCTTCACCAGCATTCACTGCAGCTCTAACAGCTTATGTCCCCGTGTTAAGGGCCCCTTTCCATCCACTCTGCAAATACCCAGAGCAAAAGAACTCCGCTGGCAGGAATGCTGGTAAACAGGGCTTGTTTTATGTCCAGATTACATAATGTTTGCAGGACCTGTGTCGGTAGAAATTGGGTTCAAATACCCATCCTTTGAACAACAGGCAGTGTGACTGGGGGGCCTGAGATACCACCAGAGCTGCGAACTGGGGACAGTTTGTGAGCAAGATGCTAACAGATGCTGGTACAGTTAGCACTAAGGAGCTCTGTGTACCATGAGTAGGGTGTTCCTTTGTAATGGTGGTGGGATAATGAGGCTTGAAAAGCTCCAGTTTTGGCCACAGTATCTCTGGTACTGAGCTCAAGATTCTGAAGGAACCTTCATGTTCCTTATTTGCTTGATCATAGGATGGGTGCTGGGGAGAGACAATGGGAGGTGATGAGGCTGTGTTGGCCATGGAACATGCTCTGCAAACCCAAAGCCTGGCTGTGCCTTTATGCAGAGCTCCTTCAAGCACCAGCTCTACCTAGGAGCTTGCTGGGGCTGGTGGGACCAGGTCCAATTGAAGCTCCTGCTGTGCTCTCCAACTTGGCAGTGTGACTGACAGCTTGTCCCCATGCCTTGGTGCTGTGCCTGGGTGAGCTGTTCTCCTGATCTGACCCCCATTCCCTGCCAGCACCTCACCACCCATCTCCCTCCCGGCCTGCCCATGGGAACTGTTGGGGCTCTGCTTCCTGGGCTACAGCTCAGCAGGACCTGGTGTGGAAAATTCCCGGTGCCTTCAGTGCAGCCAAGGCAGCATCTGCCTCTGGGTGGGCAGAGGTCGCTCCCAAGTGTCTTGTGCAACAACGAGGAGAGCTGCTCCAGTCCACAGCCGTCAAACACTTCCCTGGAAATCATTAAATGGTTATAAAATTAACCCAATCACAAGACCCGTTTAAAAGCCTCTATTTGCTACCATTTCCCCCTCTGAACTTTGATAGGCTTATTTTGAAAAAGAAAAAAAAAATACAAAATGAAACTCCACGGAGGTGAGAGAGGATTAGAAAGGAGCCTGCTGGTGACCCAGCATGAGGGATGAGGAGTGTGGGGGTGACGGTGTCAGCACCACCCCCATCCTTCTGCAGCTTTCTATTTAATGTGATTTACTGTCAATCCATGTGGGTTTCATCACTAAACAAAGCCCTCCATAACAGCATTTTGACCCTATTCAGTTTTACCCCTTGGCTTTTGATCTTGCAGTGAAGATTACTTATTAGATTCCTGCTGCATTTTGTTGTCATGTTTCCCAGAACGCTTTGCGTACATCTTCGTGCACCAGAAAAGAACTCTTCCTTGGTTCATAATTAACTTTCCAAGTCAGACTTCGTCTGTTTAATGAAGCCAACAGCAATCTGCTGGTTGCTCCCCCTATATCCAGGTGTTAAATACAAAATATGTCTGTTTTGAAGTCAAGTGGTGCAACTTTCCAGAAAACCGAAGGACACTTTTCCACTGTGTGACAAACTCATTTATAAGGCCATTAGAGAATGAATGGGAAATGACTTAATGAGAGTAAAACTATTTCTTTGGATACAGAAAGAGGCAGAGCCAAGTGGCATTGCCAGTTGCCGTGGGGGTGAAATTAGTCATCTGGAGTGTGAACATTTTAAACATGATCCTTCACTTTTGCAGAACGTAGCACTGTTGGGTTTGTTGTCCTGGTCCCATTGGGGCAGATGAAGAACTCCCAGGACTTCTGGGTGTCAGATCTGAGCTCTGGGAATGCAGAGCTTTTATTTCTCTGTATCTTGTGTGCCGTTTCACCATAGTCTAAATTTAAGGCTGCGAATGTTCTTTGAATCCAGAATTTAAGAACCTGGTATGAAACGGTGGCTTCCTTGTGATTCATATATTCAATAATAAACACAAATTGTTCTCAGTTCTTTGGTATTTGCTTTTCCATGTGCACAAAGCATGTTACTAGCAAAACTGATGTGAAATGCAAAACCAGAATTCCAAGGACAAGTCACCAGTTCTGTCACTTGGGCCAGTTTTCAGATGCATTCTGCAGGTGGATTAAATGATGCACCACTGTTATTTCTCATGGGGAACTAGCAGTCCTGCAGGTGGCCTGGCACCTTTTGGCTCAGCCCTCCCTTGCTCTCATGCTTGCTGCAGGCTCAGCACATCCACTGTCCCAGAGGTTGTTCACACATGGTGCTGCCCCAAAACCTGGCTGAGCCCAAAGCCTCCTGGGGGGCCCTGGCAGCCCCAGCCTTGGGGCAGGGAATGGAGGTCCAAGCGGAGGTACAGAGGAGTCTTTGAGAAACGATCCAACCTGTTTGACAAGTTGAAAAAGATGTGGAATAAATAGCTCTGGGTCTTTCAAAGGGCTCTCAGTGGTTATTTATAGCTGTGTGGGCACCCTGCCTCCCCTTGCTGCCAGTGACCCCTTCAGCCCCCCATGGCTTTGTGCTGGGCTCCCAGTTCCCTCCCAGGCTCCACTCCTCTGCTTGGGGCTGTTGTCCCAACTCCTTTCCCCGGTTTTCCAGGACAAGTGGCTTTGCTCTCACTGTGCCTCCCCATTTGGTGAATGAATGGGCACTGGGAGCACTGGGTTTCCGCCAGCCATGTGCAGCACTGGGCTTGGACAAGCTCCTCAGGAAGTGGCACTTCCTGATCGGAGTGCTTGATTTACTGATTTCGACAGGGACAGGGAGCCTTGGAAGGATTTCTCACAGATCACTCAGGTGGCTCTGATCCAGCAAAAGAAACCTTTCTGTGTGCCTCCTGTTGCTACTGGGAGAGGACTCAGTGCATCCACCTCCCAAAGCTGTTTTCTTGTAGCCACACAAAGTTGGAGGGAAAGCACAGATGTATTGGTGTAGCAGCTGTCGGATAGTCAGACAAATAAGGGCATTAACAGCAGTGCATCCTGAGCACTGGCATCCCAATTCACATGGAAGGACAGCTCCTCTCCAGAGCTTCCTGAGTTGAAATCTCTGTGTACTGCCATCCTCCAGCACACAGGAGGCTTGGGAAGGACTTGGGGTTTTATTGTGCTTTCAGAGGATCAGTCCTGAACCCCCATGCAATCTGGCAAAGGGAAGACATTACTCTTGATGGAAATGATCTGGTGGAAAATAAGGTATCCTTGGAAGAATAACTGATGCATATTGCATGTTTTGGTACCTCCAAATGAGGAGACTTCTCAAACACATCATGTATTGCTTTCTCTCTCTGTTTCTCTTGCAGGAAGGAAGATGTCTCTACGTGATCCTACTGATGGCCCTGTACTGGTGCACGGAGGCTCTGCCCCTGGCTGTGACAGCTCTGCTGCCCATTGTCCTCTTTCCCTTCCTGGGCATCCTCCCATCTAACAAAGTTTGCCCGCAGTATTTTTTAGACACCAATTTCCTCTTTCTCAGTGGTTTGATCATGGCCTCGGCCATCGAGGAGTGGAATTTGCACCGCAGGATTGCACTCCGGGTGCTGATGTGTGTGGGAGTGCAGCCAGCCAGGTGACTGCTGGGGCAGGGGGTGAGCACGGGGGGACATGGGCTGCAGGCAACCGAGATGCAGCTCTGCACACAAGCTGCTCTTTCATTTGATTTTAAAATATCCCTGCACGTGAGCTTTTTTTTCTGTAGCTAGATTATGTTAGAATTTGCCAAGCTCCAATTCAGCTTTTTCTTTTTTCTCTTTTCCAGACTCATTTTAGGGATGATGTTGACAACATCTTTCCTGTCTATGTGGTTAAGTAACACTGCCTCCACTGCTATGATGCTTCCAATTGCAAATGCAATTCTGAAAAGCCTCTTTGGGGAGAAAGACACATCTAAGGATATGATCAGGGAAAATGAAGAAACCCAAGGTAATTGAGACAGGGCAGAAGTATGAGCCAGCTGAGGTCTGCCCTGCTGTCATCAAACTTGCCCTGGTGCTGGTCCCAGTTTAATATGTTCTTCATTACTGTGGTGGAAGGGCAGTGACATACAACTCCTTCCCCTCCCTCATGTCACGCAGTAGGCAGTGCTTCCAAGTTGGAAATATCTGGAAACTCCACAAAGATCCCCACTGCTCCCTAAACCCATCCCTGTCACAAGTGGAAGGACAGCTCTGCACACACACAGGGATGTGGTGGTGCTGATGTCCATAGGGTACCATGTGCTCATGCATGGGTTCTTTCTTCTATTTCTCCCCTCATAAAAGAGGGTGCTAAGAGAAGTGACGGATGAAGGGCAGGACTCCTGGTTGAATATCTAGTTATAACGTGAGCTCTCTTGGTCTGGCCTTACGTTGCTGCTTGGTCTTGGCAGTGAGCAGGTGGTAGATGGGCTTGGGCAGGGTTATGTGGTCAGAAAAAGCTTTCCTCCTGCCCTGCTTTCATAAGTCATTCCTCAGGAGCTCGGGATTCTGGCAGGCAGGAGTGAAAAACAGTGAAACAGAAGTGAAACATTGAAGTCCCCTTTGCAGCTCCTACTGGTAACTGGAACAACAGCTGTAGGTTCTCTTTTTAGCACTCATTAGCTGTTCTGTCTCTGCAATTTACAGACAATAGCATTTTGGTTTCCACTGAGTCCTAAGGCAGGGTAATGAGTGCGCAGAAGAACTGGTGTGCATGCTCTAATAAAGATATAACTAATAATTAATACTTAATGTCTAGCAATCGTGAGATGTTTGCACTCTGGTCACTCTGTCACATTTGCTTTGTGAATTTATGACCATGCACATCAATTAAAATCAACCCCACTGACCTTCTTACTGTGATTTCTCCTTCTGCAGAAGCATTATTTTACGTGAACCTCTTTTTAACCTTCTTGACTTCGTCCTTTAACATAATTTGAGTGTGCATTTGGGCAAGTAGAGTTTGAGAACATACAAAATCAAGACCCCTGTTGTCCTAGACACTGGCAAGCACAAAGTTAATGTCCTTAGTTCAAAATGGTTAGGACTGTGAGAGAAGCCAGCAAGGGGAGGGGCTGTGAGTAGATGAATGAATAAAATGGCACTTTGCAAGTATCTTGTAACTGTGTGATGATGTATTTTTCTTTTGAGGTTAAAGCTTATAGAAGTAATAAATACAAGGGAAGGAGAACTCATCTGTAAAATGTCCAACATCAAAGCGCAGATATTCTTGTAGACTTTTTATTTGAACTTCAGTATCCCAGGGTAGGCTCATCCTTTTCTGTAATCGTTCTGAATGGTTGAGAAAAACAGTGCCTTGAAGACGGCCCTAAGCCTGAAGCAAGTCAAAACCAACGAGTCTGCTGTATGCCTGGAGGAGGAGAGGTGAAGGTGAGCTTTGTGCAAGGCTTTCCTGTCCATCAGACGTTGCCTGCAGTTAGGACTGGCTGCACCTCTTGAATGAGCTGTTGCAGTTAAAGTTTTTTGTAGGTTCAACCTGCCCTGGTGTAAGAGGACAGTGTGTTCATTTAGTAATCAGCTCGATTTGTATGATCTAAGACAACTGCAATCTGAGGGCCAAAACAGACAGGAAAACTTTTTTTTTTTTTGCAATGTAGACTGTGTGTGGAAGTGAACTGTTACGATTATGTGTGATAACACTGGTTTGCATATCTGCTTGGATACGTTTAAATAACAAAGAAGTGGTGTGCAGGAGGCTAAAAAAGGGAAAATAAACACAACTTGATAGAAGAAATCAGTGAGATGAATTTGTGTATCTAAAATTCTGACTTACACATTCTGTGCAATTCTGTCTGACACTCCATCCCTAATCCCAAACCGTGTGCTCATTGTGTATCAAGCTGAAAACTGCTGTCATAGTGAGCCTGACCACCTCTCCTGCTCTCTGCCCACTAACCTGTTGTTGCTGATATTTCATTTCTCTAAGCAAATTAAGTATTTCCAGATGAAAATAATGATTATTTTTAATGATCTGTATATTTTTTTAATCTTCTCCCCTGAGTTGCCTTTTGCGAATCTTCTGCAGATTCAGGATGAACTGCAGTCAGTGTTTGTGATGTTTCCTAAGGTCACAGACCTGGAGACGATGTCTCTATTGGGGTAGGTAGGAGATGTGCATTTATGGTCATTGCTGCCATGGCTGTGTGGGTAGGATGTGGTCCCAGCACTGCCACCTGGACCCTTTAGAGGGTGGCAATACACTTCCTTGGCCCTTTTCAGTCTTTTAGGAACTGTAGAAATGTTATTAAACACAAAACTTCTCCAGGACAAACGTTTCTGCCTCAAAGGTATACAAGATATTTGGGCAAAATGGCCAACAAATCTCTCATGCAAGGTGTGTACAACCAGGTCCCAGCTCAGTGTTTTTTGGCCTCCTCTGGTATATGGACCTGCAGAAATGTTCAGCCCCTTTTTCCAAGCTTCATAGGAGAAGATTGCCCTGCAGCGTCTGCCTGTTCTAGTTGCCTTTTGCAGACCTTCCTTGAGAGGTGACTTTCAGGTGCTCCTGGTGAGATAGGGTGGAGCTGGGGGTTAGCAGGGAAAAAACTGGAAAACTGTGAGAGGTGGAATGGAATATGTGTCTTTGCAGAGCCAGCACTAGGCTTGAATGGGACGCCAGTGGTAAGAGACCAGCTAAATCCAGTGGGAGATCAACAGTCAGCCACGGGTTAATGTTCTGCTAATTACATCCCTCCATCATAGTACCCTTGAGATGAAAGCTCAGCATGTGTGCATCCAAGCCAATTAACTCAATTTTGGTAAATTAGCCACGTGTAAAACACGAGTGTGCAAACTGCCTGGCTCACGGAGCTGGAACGAGCAGCTTGTCATTGGTGCTCATGTGAGCAGGTCCACAGACTTTGACCACTGGCTCCTTCCATTCACTGCTTTTGGCCTCTGGTGCACAGCAGAGCGGACAGTTGAGGCCTGAGGAAGTTTGGGGGCTGCTGGGGTGAGCGTGGTGGGAGGGGGACATGGACAGGGCCTGAGGGAAGGTGGCAGAGGCCATGGTGACCTGGGCTGAAAGTGGTTAAAAGTCATAAAATCATAGAATATCCTGAGTTGGAAGGGATCCACAAGGATCATCAAGTCCAACTCCTGGCTCCACACAGGCTCTAGTCCTGCAGAGGGTATGGAAAACAACGCTAAGCAGCACACTCCCTACTCCCACCCATGAAGACCAAGCCACAAGCCAGAGCTATGAGTGCTGCAAACCTTACTATGAGATATGGTTTAAGAAAACCCCCAAGATTGTATTTCTGGTCTGTCCTACAATCTCTGAGTTCTACCTGGCACACTATCTATGTGCAGCAGCGTAGTGTGCAGCTCCCAGTTAACTGACAAGGAGAATATGGGTCATTCTGGTCCAAACAGATCCTTTCCCTGAGTCCTGCTCATCTTCAGTGGGGTGGGTGACAAGCACACTGAAGCAGAGCCTGTGTGAAACATGCAGGAGGGTTCCTGAGCAAGCACATCTCCCCAGGAAGCCCCAAACTTGTGTTGAGGTCCAGGCTTTGAGGAGTGTGCCCTGGGGGTACGTCAGCCCCAGTAATTCTTGTTCCTAAGTGTGAACTGTGGTCAGCTCCCCCAAAACAACCAAACTGAAAACAAAGGAGTAACATTCTCAAGCTCCTGTCCACACTGCAGCATCCCAGAGTGTGATGCAGTAACAGGAGTGAGTGCCTGTGAGGCTGCAGGAGAAGCTGGGTGCTGTGTTATCACCAGGCTTGTTTGCCCCCTCTGACCCCTTCACAGTGGTGTGAGCTTTCCCTTTGTTTGCACTGACCCTTCTCTGTAAAGGGCAATTTGTCCTTCTTTTTGTGAGCAATTCCGCTGTTTGGTTCAAGGAGAATTTTCTAGATGCTTTGAACTGTTTTAAAGTCCTAATCTTTCTTTTTCAGCATCTTTACAGCAGAATAAACTTTACACTGTACCAACTGAGATGCAGTTTCTGGCAAGTACTGAGGAGTAAGTTAACTATAAAGTTTGTATTAGAGCACTGAGACAAAGAATTATCCCCTGAGCCGACCAAGTTTTAGGAATTTGAAATTCAGTCACTGAATTGTTTTGATTACACCACAGCTCCCAATTGCTAGCAGACTGACCAGAGAACTGAACCCCTTCTCTGTGTGCCCAGCATTATTCTGTACATCCAAATCATTGTAGGGATTTTCCAGTCGTTTCTGGAGCAGCAACAGGAGGTGCTTCCTGCTGGGAAATGGTGCCTTGGCTTTCCCAGGAGCATCAAAAGTGGTGTAAAACCCACCAGGATTTACACAGCACTGCTGGTCCTGCTTTGATAATGACAATGGGAATTAAACAGCTTTTCAGGAATATAATTTTCTTTCCTCTTGGTGCTATCTTTTGCTTTTGTTTTTGTTTGCCTGATCAGTCCTACGGACTCTGTGCTGATTTTTACCAGTCACTGAGGGGCTGAGCAAGGCATGCACACCTCAGCCACTTGGCTGAGTCCTGCAGGGCAGCGTTAGCTTGGCTCTCTAAAATCTGGGTATTTTCCTTCTGTCAAGGCTCTGAATTGGTTGCCCTGTATTTAAACCAGGGCTTTCACCGGATTCTCTTTTGGACTGTTTTAAAGCAAAGATCTGGCGGAGGAGAAGGAGGTTACCAGTGATGCTCTCTCAGACTTAAAGAAGGAGGAAGAGTACAAAACAAATATATGGAAAGGCTTCCTCATCTCCATCCCGTATGCAGCCAGCATTGGGGGCACAGCAACGCTGACGGGGACTGCACCAAACCTCATCCTTCTGGGACAGCTGAAGAGGTATGGGAGCTCTCCTGGAGAGCCCTGCCTGTCTGCCAGGGTAAATCCTGCACAGCCAGGAGATATTCCCCAACCCTGTGGGAAATTCTCTTCTGTGCCAAGAGCTAGCTTGGAGAATTCATGCCCTTCCAGAACCTTTAGGGAAACTTTGTGAGTGGATGAAGGCAGAGAGCAGTAGTATCACCAGCCTGATGTGGGGGAGCAGATTCCCAGTGTAGTCAGCATGTTGTCAGCCAGCTCGGTGTGTACATAGTGTACTGCATGTACTGCTTAATTGTAGAAAAGGAAAAGAGGGAATCCCCTACTTCTGGGCTGTTGTCTTAGACCTTAAAAAACATCTCCTGTGTGCATAGCAGCATGGCTTTGTGCCATCCCAGGTGCCTCCAGGTATTTCCTAACATTGGCCTCCACAGGCAGCATGCTAAGACTCTTACAGCTGCTAGTACAGAGGGGAATGTTCCTAAATGCACAACTGGTGACTTTGTGGGGTATTTTACTGCTGGTTTCAGATGTTTGCTTGCCCTTAAATTGAAGGGTGGTTTTCCCTTCTTGTATTAACCTGATTTTTTCCCATTTGCTTAGTTATTTTCCAGAATGTGATGTGGTGAACTTTGGTTCTTGGTTTATGTTTGCATTTCCTTTAATGCTGATTTTTCTTCTCATGGGATGGCTATGGATCTCCATCCTGTACGGAGGAATTAACCTGAGGTACGTTTATATTCACTGTACATATATGCTCATTACATCAGCACTGTGAAATACATCTTCATCGTGATTCTCATACTGAAGTGAGTGGATATCACCCAGAATCTTGACAGTGGGAGGTTTCACAATTAACTTCAGTATGCTCATCCTCTGTTTCTAAGCAGTTGCATGTGTGTCATCTTCAGCTCAAGCCCCCCATCTTGTACGTGTTTTCTGAATGTTGCTCCCACGGCTGTCTTTTATCTTTCCTATCAAGAGCATCTGCTTTCTGCTTCCACCCTGTTTGCTGCTGATAGCTGGCTGCTGCAGGAAGGGCTTGAACGCAGAGGGCTGTGCAGAAAGGGGATGGGGGTGATTCAGGAAAGGGATTAAAGGAGGAAGAGATCAACAAACACTAAAGAAGCAAAAAGTTGAATAATAATAATAATAACTTAAAAATAAATCACCACCATGTTAACATCTCTTACCAAAGCCCCTTTTTGGAAATGTGTCTTTGATCAAAATTTGTGCTACTGGCATGGATAACCCCACAGGCACAATCTGTATGTGGGCATTGCCACATCACACCAAAACAGCTGGGCATACAAAGCAGCACAGGATCAGCCCCCAGAGATCTGACATTCAGGCAGATGCTTGCTATTAAAAGAGGCTTCCATGGATATATCAAAGTAAGGTTGAATATTCCCTAAAATATCCCCATTCTTTCCTCTCTGTATACAAGCAGTTTTGAGCCTTTGGCTGCATGCAGCAAGCAGTTGCAAGTATGCACCAGGGGAATTTTAAAGAACTCTCAGAGTTGCATACACTCTTCCTGACTGAAATACATACAGGGAATGTGTTAACATATTAATTCTGTGAAACATCATTTTTGTATGTTGTTTTACTCTCTGAGCTGTGCTGGGAAAAGTCAGTGGCAGAACTGCATAGGCAGAAGGGAAAGTAGGGCCAGGCTTTGAAGGCCAGCATGAAATCTTGGTTGCCCTGGAATTAATAGCATAAATCTCCTGGAACACGAGTGCTGAGGTTTGTTCCTCAAGCTGATACTTGGATTTGGAAGGGATTGCTTCACAGCAGGGCATCATTTTACAACAACATGTTAATCTATATTTAAGAGTAACGTGTTTTACTGGTAGACCTTTGCTGGTACATGCAACCCTGCATGCATGCTGCTTAGAACAATGGCAGCAGTGCCACACTGGTTAATTTGGAGCCCTTTTTCCTTCCTGTAGACTCTCATATGTGATAGAAACAAACTCACAGCCTTGCTTCCTCTAGGGACAATGCAGAATTTCTAGTATTTAGAAAAGCCTTTAATTGTTATTTTGAGTTAGAAATGCAGGGAGAAAAAAAGAGAGAACAGGTGTCCAAATATTTACATTTTCTCAGAGACAGGAAAAAAAAATCAATGGGAAAGTTTCAACCCAGAAAATGCCAAAGGCTGCTCCTTAAATTACTGGCGTGGGCTGGGGGATGCTCTGCCCTGCAGTCATGTGCCCAGGGCTCACACCACGCTGTGTCCCAATTCCTGTGTCCTGTGCTAGGGGCTGGGGCATGGCCCTGATGCCAACTCGGCAGGTAAGGTAAGAGGGAGTTCTGCCGACCAAAACGCCCAGCAAAAAGTCACATTTATACTCGGAGGACGTGATGCTTTTTGTTTGGTTTGGCTCTTCTCTGCCTGTGTGAAGGCCGGCTTTATTGGGATAGCTGCAGCCACGCTGAGAGCAGTATTCCCCAGTGGCAAAGTGCCTCGGAAGGGACAATGCAGAGCTGCACAAGCACAGCCGTGTTTCTGCAGGAGTTTCCTTGGCTGCTCTGGGCAGGAAAGCACAGACAGACGGACGCCTCGCCAAAAGCAGGCTGGCACTGCTCGAATCTGAAAGGCTTAGCTGCAGGCTGACTGAGTGAAGGTGAAGCTGCCATCCGTAACACTGTGAAACTCAAAGGACCAGGTACATCTGTTTGAGATTCAGGACATTCTGAATAGCCATCCACTTGTTTGTACAGTAGACTCGGCCAGGATTTCCCTTTGAAACAGACAGAACGAAGGGGTCTGGTGGATGCATCTGAGGTAGACCCTTGAGTGCTGTAGGTTTAATCAAGGTCACAGGCAGGACATGATGGCAGAGGAAGTGTGAGGTATGAATATGTCGTTTGTGTGCACATACTACAAAGGATCAAACAGTGTGAGCACTCAGTTGAGCACTCCGGGCTAAGAGGCTTAGCCAGGGGCACATTAACATTCCTGGCCACGCAGAAATTCCGTGCATTTGTTGATTCTCAACAGCATCCTAAGATTGCCCAGGAAATTGCAAGTGAGTTGAGAAGTGAAGGGACAGGTTCATTTTCCACGTCACCCACTTCCTACTGTTCCACTCAAGTACTTATCTGTCAGAGATGAAACCCTGCAACACTGGGATTTTCTTTTTGCAATCACAGCCCATGCTGGAGGAGGCGGTTTAGAATATAAATGAGAGAAAAAATCCTACCCTCTGTGAGGCCTTCTTTGTGTGAGAGCAGAGAGAAAGTGGATCTAAAACTGCTGCCCTTCAGGACCAGACTTTCACTGTTGATTTACATACTCAAGACTTCTCCACTGGTATTCAGTGCTATTGTCCTTCCTACTGGGTTAGGACATTTAAAAGTGTAACTGTGTTTCTTGACAGGGGCTGGAGAACAAAAAAGTCAAATCTAAGAGTGGATGCGGAAGCCCGAGCCAGAGAAGTGATAAAGGAGGACTACCAGAAACTGGGCCCAACAAAGTGAGTCGTAAAGTTAGGACTGAAATGAAAAAGAAATCAAGTGGGGAGGAAATGTCCTGTCCTAGGAGTGGTGGGCTGAGTTATATACTTTTAGAAAAAAAAATAATAATAATAATGCTTCCACTCAATATCTGTGACCTGCTGAAGTTTACTTTTTGGCATGCTCCAACCTCTTTGCCTTTGCTTACAGGAGTAACTGCAAATAGCAGCTTGCCCTCAACTCTTACCAAGAACAAAGTTCATATGACAGAGTGGATTCATGCTAGGCTGTTTAATTATTGTTTGTAAATTTGCTGGAACTAAAGCTTTACGTGTGCTTTATGTAACTGACACAGGCCAGTTTTTGGAGATTTCTGCCTCTCTGCAGTTGTTCTGCAAAGCAGGAAGTGTTCACTGAGCAGACTGATGAATCGTATCAGATATGAATCATATGGACTGTGGATATGCAGTAAGAAATCTTAGGAGGTGCTCAAAGAAAACATACATAAAGAAGTTAAATCCATTTCATGGAACAGATATATATATTTAATAACTCCCTTCAACCTTATTAATAATGTGAAGGAAGAACAGAGCACTTTTAGCTGAAGTTTCTCAAAGATTTTGTCTTCTGGAAGAGGTGTGCAAATTGATAGGGATCTTGTATCAGAGAAAGAAGTGTGAGAAATGAGAAAGGCCAAAGTAGGGAAAACTTGAGTATCAACAAGAATCAAACCCAAGGTATGTCCAACCCACCCCTGGCAACCAGGGCTAGTGGAGATTTTTGAAAGGTAGACCTTAACCTCAAAATGTCTGTGGTTCTCAATCTCTAAAGTAGTATTCTTACACTCACAGTGGTGCTGTGAAGGTTCAGCGATGTCTGTGTTGTGCTATTGACACTGCAATTATTGCTGTGTGTGGGAAATGGAGTGGCTCTTCAAAGACAATTGCCTGAGCCTGTGCTGTAAATGAAAGAAATTGGTTTAGTTGTTCCATCCAGTGCATTATGAAGCTGCCTGCAAAATGTCTCAAGGAAGAATCAAAGTCCCACTTTGAGGCCTAGGAGTGAGAAAGTCCATTAAGCCATGCTCAACCAATTTGATTAGCAGCCCTGTAACTTAAAATCAGTGCAAGTGGTTTCCTCCCAACAGCTTGCATACCCTTCCTTCTGCTCTCAGAGGTCTTAAACAGTGTTTTGAGGCATTGTCTTGGTTAAATCTTGACCCCACTAGGATCAAACCTAATATTTGTTGCATGATGCTCCCGTTCAAAGATTCCCCCTGCTGTTTGTCATGTATCTAAGTGACACTGCTTAGGTTTTGATTTTGAAGATCGTTCCTTTCTCGTGTATATTTGAATCTTAGCTGCCCTTTTATATTGCTTAAAACTGAGTGAAACTATTCTTAACTGATCAGTATTACCCCAATCTGTGCCTTAAGAACATCCCGGATACACCAGAGGGCAGTGACAAGAGGAATGGCCATGAGCAGCTCCTTGGCCTTTCTCTGCCCCATCTGGACCATCAGTTTTGCATACATGCACTGTGACATCTGCCCTGGGCCTTCATGGTGCACATCTGGCCTGGTCTTTGAGTATTCCACTAAGAGATCATTGCTGGCCAATATCAGTATCTGCATGTAGATGTGCAACCTTCTGGAGAGAAGCTGCATTACTTCTCATCCAGCTTCTGCAGCCAAAGCTCAGTACTGCCTGTCTCAGCTCCAGCCTTTCAGCACAACCACATTTTAACTGCATTTCCTTTCATTTCAGGTTTGCAGAACAGGCAATTTTCTTCTTCTTCTGCATGTTTGCTATCATGCTTTTCTCCAGGGATCCCAAATTCATTCCAGGCTGGGCCAGCTTGTTTGCACCAGGGTAAGATTTTGTTTTCATTCCACTCTTACATTTTTCAATGGCATTTCAAAGTCTTTGAGATTCCTGGGTTTCTGATTGCATTGCTGAACACTGTTACTCAGGTTTCCTGGAATAAATTAAGCTGAGCTTCAAGTCCTAGAGCCAGCTTTATTGTTTCTGTGTCCCAAAGGATGTGCATGAAGCCCAATGGGAATTAGCACTGCAGATTCTTACATATGTCTGACTGAGGCTATCCCTGAGTGTGAGTGTTGGAGTGCTGTCTGTACATACATAGCACATTTACAGTGAGACGCTGATTTTTTTATGTAACTCCCTGATTTCACTGGAGGTCTGGAGAGTGAAGAGAGATGGCAGGAGCTGGTCCAATGTGCTGCTCTCTCTGTTTTGAAAGTTTATCTCCCCTGTGTCATCCATCCATACCTTGAGAGAACAAACAGAGCAGTTGGGGAATGCTGAATCTCAGGATATTTCTGAACAGAAGGGATGGTCACACTTGATTTTTTTGTTTGTTTTGGTAGAGCACTAGCTTAATGAATGGTTCCTTAATAGCACAAAATAATTATGAACTCTTTCCTCATCAGTTCATAGCTTCTTACAATCACACTTAAACTCTTCATTGGACAAAGTCTGCCTGTCACTGTACACTCTGAGCGTTTTGCAGGGAGCTCACATGGGCTCTACTCCTCCTGCTCCCTGCAGAGAGCTGGGGAAGTTTGTTCCCACAGCCCCTCATGGACTGAGCTCAGCTCTGCAGGCAGAACACTGGAGCATCGCTCTTGAGGAGGAATTTTCATTCTTGCTTTTTACATTTACAGGGCCTTGGGACAGTTTTTGTAGAGGGTTCACAGCTTGATAGGAATTAAAAAGAACTGTGAACAACAGCTGTTGTTCAAACCTGGTGGAAACTTGTAATCTTCTTTGGTAAATCCCCGTTCTCATAAACTTGATAATTGTACAGGCCTGTGCTTCTTACTAGTGTTTCTGCTGCTTTTGGGCAGGTTTATCTCCGACGCAGTTACAGGAATCACCATTGTGATCATACTGTTCTTCTTCCCCTCACAAAAACCTTCCCTCAGGTGGTGGTTTGACTTCAAAGGTGAGTAGGAGACCCCCCCAGGATGGACCTTGCCTGCACCTTTGCTCAGGGCACAGAGCAGGAGCCAGGACGGTCCCAGCTCAGAGCTGTGCGACCCAATGGGCCGCACTGCCTGACAGCTCCATTGGGATGTATGGAGGCTGTGCCTGGAGTGCTGGGGAGGGTTAGCAGTTGCTGCCCTCCTGCCTATTGCAGAAATGACTCAGTTACTCGTGTAGCTCTCAGAGATGATGCCACGTGTGTTAGAGATCTGTGTTGACCTATGACAGCAGAGTGGCCTGTGGCACCAGCTTGGTTGCTGGCCCCAGACAGCTCTTCTACTTCAGATGGGAGTGTGAGCAACTGCAAAGGCAAAGCTGAGCAGCCCATCAGAAGTAAGGCCTCTTCCTCAGTGCCCAGGATGAATTAGAATTTAAACTCCTAAAGCCCAGGTTCTCCAGCAAGTTTTGGGGCCAGAAATCTTTTGAGGTCTTGGGTTTGTCCCTCTGTGTAGCAATGATATAAGAATTTCAATTCCTAAGCCACTTGTGATGCAAGATGGCCTTCACGTGGAGATGCAGCTGGCGAGGCCCTGGGGGCCAGCTTGCCACATCCCTGGGAGGATAGTGCAGCACCCACTGAGCTCTGTCACACATGTTGGTTGTAATGTCCAGACTCCTCTGGATAAAATGTGTGCCCTTGTTCAACAGAAAGTTACAGACCCATTAATGTATCCTTTATGGGTTGTAGGGGAGATGTATTTTTTCGCCATAAGACTTGCATGTTGCAGTGGGAAATTACTAACATCTTCATGATTCAGATGGTAGAAAACTTTCTCCTTCCACAGACTCTCATCTATTGAGAACAATGTTCATGTTTGTTTCAGAGAGAGAGTTAACCTAATGTCGGAAGTTCCCTCAAGAAAGCCTCAAAAAAACCTTAAGTACTAGAGTTTCTTTTCATCATGTTAAGACTCATTTTTTATATTAAGTGAAATCATCTTCGAATTGTCTAACGTGAGAGAATCCACGTGTATATTTTAATCATCAGAAACTCATGGTTGGTGAGCTTCAGTGCTGACATCAGGTTGATGGTGCCATTCTGTCAGATGATGATGGATATGTTCCTCTTTGGGTGGGTGCTTGATATGGGGATGTTCTACTTTTCTAGCACCAAACACTGAGACGCAGCCCTTGCTGACGTGGAGGAAGGCTCAGGAAACAGTGCCTTGGAACATCATCCTGCTGCTTGGAGGGGGCTTTGCCATGGCAAAGGGCTGTGAGGTATAACCCAGCAGAGCTCTGTTGCTTGGGGTTCTTGTTTGGCTCTGGAAATTTGCATCTGCAGGGTCACAGCACTAACAAGACATTTTTCTCTACTGAAGACATGTTTCACAACTCCACCTGAGACAGCAACACATAGCAGATAATTAAGGAGAGGTTAATAAATCTTGCAACTCCTCTCCAACTGCTTGTTGTTAAGTACCTTGCACATAGGTGGTTGGGTGGGTGGGTGAAAGTTGTATGCAGTTTGCAGATCTGAGACAGGATCAGTTCTTGTGCAGATATGCAAGAGTCCTGCTCTCCAGCTTGTTTTTTTCCTTTCTGCAGGAGTCTGGTCTGTCTGTCTGGATAGGAGGCCGCCTGCACCCTCTGGAGGGCGTACCCCCACCCGTGGCTGTCATCCTCATCACAATTGTCATTGCCTTATTCACAGAGTTTGCCAGCAACACAGCCACTATTATCATCTTCCTGCCCGTCCTGGCAGAGCTGGTAAGCAGCCCAGTGCTCTGAGCTGCTCTGTGCAGGCAGGTTTGTGGTGCTGGGACTGGAGCTGGCACTGTACAGTTCTGCTCCTGAAGCAGGGCTGCAGGCACTTGGAAATCCTTGGGAGCAGTAATGCAAGTACCTATAGCATGTAGTGAGTACTGATGGGTAATACTTCTTCAAACAGTGTTGGTGAGATGCATGATAATCTGTCACAGGGTGTGGGAAATGGCTCTGCACTACTTGTATCCACAAATGTATCTGCTTTTCCCTCCTAATCCCCAACATACAATTTCTGCTCCCTTCTGTTTTTCAAGGCCATTCGTCTGAAAGTCAATCCACTCTATTTAATGATACCAGGAACAATAGGATGCTCCTACGCATTCATGCTGCCAGTCTCAACACCTCCTAACTCAATTGCATTTTCTTCTGGACACTTGATGGTCAAGGATATGGTAAGTTGCTTTGGATATACAATGTGCTGAAAACAATCAATCGGGGTGGAGTGTTTAAGAAAGTAACTTTCAGGTGTGGTTACCAGTTCAACATGTAATGCAGTGAAAAGGCAAATCTAGTAAGGCAGTGTTGGAAGGCACAGGGCTATGGAAGGAGCCTATATAACATCTGACCCTGTGAAATTTGGAGCTGCTGTGGCTCCAAGTGATGACAAAAGTGGTCTTAATTGCACTCAGCATCTGTCGGATCCTGCTCCTGTTCCACTCAGTGTCAGCAGCTCAACTTTCAGAGGTTTCTATGTGAAGGAAATGTTCCTTCACCAGCTAGGTGAAATAAAGCTTATGAGCAAAATTAGGCTCAGTCCCAGTTTCTGCTCACATTCCTTAGGCTAAACAGAGACTAAGTTTTTGATGGATCTGTGGTTTAAGAAAGCCCACTTAGAAAATTGCTGGTATTAGTAGCAATTAAAACTTCCATTTTATAACATCTGTAGTCAAATAACTTCACGCTGTAGATGTCCAAACTAAACTCAACAGTTGTCTTTGTGTCTCTTTTGCAGGCAAGAACTGGGTTGCTCATGAATCTTATGGGAGTTCTACTTCTTAGCTTGGCTATGAACACGTGGGCCAAGAGTATCTTCCAGCTGGGGACCTTCCCTGCGTGGGCTAACATCCATGCAGAAAATGCCACATCGCTCTTGCCAGCTGTAGAAAATGTCACCTTAAGTGCACTAAATAAAATATGAACAAAGCTACCCCAGGGGAAGGACTCACTCACTTAGGACTCGGGCACTGGAATCGTCAGCATATGCACAGGAAGAAAGCCACATGGCTGCCCACACTGTATGAGACCCTTGGGTTTAATTTTATTTTTAGAAATACTGGTCAGTGTCGCAACATCCATTGGTTATTTTCTCTGAAGATCCTTTCCCCACCTTCCACAGGTACCTATCAGATACTCCCAGAGAATTTCATCTATCCATCATAGGTGGTTGTTACCTGGACAACCCCATAAGCATCGAGCATCTGTGGGGAGATGCCTCTCCCCCCATGAAAGCTAGCAAAGCTCCAGCTTCTGATACCCTTCCTCGTTTTGGAGAGCAGCCCAGGATGGATTATTTACATGCAACCCAATGTGAGTGAGTGTATCAGAACCTGGCATAGGGAGAAGGCAGCGTGGGCTTCTGGCAGTGCCGTGGAGGCTGGGGGCTCTTTATGGTCTCATGAGTAATTCTCTCATGTAGGATGAAGACTATTTCTTCAGGCTTGTGCATGAAAGGATGATTCAGGAGATGTGTGGATAGGACTCGGTGCATTATTTCATGCTTTGGAAACAGGAAGGCGACAGTTTGTTTCCAAACATGTCCAATGTTTTGAAAACCTGGTTTTCAGCTGCTGCCTGGTTCTTGGCACTGAGTGCATAGATGGAGGTTTGGGGCCATCAGTGGTGGACATCAGTGGTGTCCCAACTTTGGTGAATTTGGCCAGTCTTAGGTTTGTGAGACTGACCCACCCGTGAGCGCCTGCTGAGGTCAGTGGGCAAGCTGCACTGCAGTATCATCGACACTGCTGAAAAGTAGGCTTTGATTCTCAACATCTTTTATTTCTGATTGCTTGGATACTTTCAATGAAAGCATTGCAAATTGACTGTGATTTTAATCACCATTTTATTCTTAAAAAAAATTCTGTAAGAATCTAAAAATATTTAATTTTAAAGATCCACCGTTGATATAGATGAGTGGAAAGATAAAGGATGTGATTCCTGATTTAGGGCAGGTTGGTGACTGGATGGATACTGGGCTCTGCTGGGTCCCTTTGATGGTGTGACCTTGCTAAGCTGGCACAGTGGGACCCAGCCCATCCCGCCTGCTCCTGTGCTGCTCATAAAGCCTGGAGCCAGCTGGTGTCCACCTTAGGGCTGCACTTAGGCAGGGACTTGGGACTGAACAGAAACCACCAAAACCAACTGAATGTGGAACTTCCATCAGTCATGTTCCAAAAACAACAACAAAAAATCCTTAATGTTCAACAAAATCCTTTCATTTAACAAAAGCCTTAACGATCGTGGAAAATGTACAATAAAGCACGTTTGTTAGCATGTCACTTCGTCCTGTTTGCTCTGTAGAGCTGAGCCTCCCTCTCCCATCCTTCACCCCATGGCTTTGGAGTTGTCCCCTGGAGGAGCAGGAGAGCTCCGTGCCAGCCTCCAGAACTTGGGCACTCTGCATTGCTGGACCTTTGCTAGTGCTAAAATTCACTGAAAAAAGCTTTCTTTTTTACGGTAAGTCAACCTGGTTATTCTCGAGGGTTCTGGACATGACCAGAGATATGAAAAGTCCAGGAGAGGGCATTTCTCGTGCTGTATCAACCTTCTGTAACTTAAGCCCTGTAGTTTCAGAGGAACTTTCTCTAAGGATGTCAAAATTCAGCAGCTGCCACCAAAGCCATTCACATTAGCAGCCCGCCTGTGAATTTTAATTAAACAGGAAATGCCTCACTCGAGCATTGAAATTCAGCATCCAGAATATCTCTGCTTCGCTCCTTTGATGTTCCCCATCCGATCCGGGATGAACATCCACATGTTCTCCTGAGACACCCGGAGGAAACTCGCTCTGGTTTATTTACAGTAGGAAAGTGTTATGCAGTGTCTTTTATCCCAGAATCATTCGAGTTGAACTGTTCACACGGAGGTCCTCAGGGCCCTGCAGCAGTGGCAGGGCCGTGCACAGCCTGCTCACACCCAGCTGCCATCACAGAACACAGCATCAGTAAGGCTGGAAAAGACCTCTGAGATCATCTAGTCCAGCTGCCCACCTACCACCAGCGCTGCCCACTGTCCGTGTCCCTCAGTGCTGCACCCACCCACCCCTTACCACCCCCAGGGACGGTGACTCCACCACTCCCTGAGCCAACTCATCACCGCTCTTTCGGAGAAGAAATTCCAACGCGATGCACGAAGCTCAGGACAGAAAACATCCCATTTCTCCTCCACTTCCCCAGTTTTCCATAAACAGTCACTCATCCACTGACATAAATAGCCGGTGAGCTCGGAGGCACGCAGCCAGAAGCAGCGGGGCAGTCTGACCGCCAGATGTCACAGTTGCCTCGCAGAGATGCTGGATGCGCAGCCCGTGGGTGAACACGCGTAGTCCGTCACTTGCAAACATCTTCATTTTATTTGTTTGTTCGGTTGGTTTGGTTTTGCTTTGTTCCCTGTGTCCTGGGAAAAATGGCTCACTGACAAGTTATCAGCGCAGG
Organism: Odontophorus gujanensis; assembly: GCA_013399175.1. Classification (NCBI taxonomy): domain Eukaryota; kingdom Metazoa; phylum Chordata; class Aves; order Galliformes; family Odontophoridae; genus Odontophorus; species Odontophorus gujanensis. Next base: position 35,740 of record VXAB01006424.1, read on the forward strand.
GTATGTACCATTCTACCCCCACCCATATATTCCAGCGTACAAGGAGTGCTTTGGAGCCTTGGGAGGCTTTCCAGACAGGTTTGGCAGTACCTACAACCACTCGGTGCTGCATCCCCACAGACTGCAGCTCCCCTCTGCAGCAGACTCAGAGAACACCTCGCTCTGCTCCTTATGGTTGTTAATTATTCGTGTATTTATTTATTTTCTTAATGGTCTGTGTCTTCTTTCTTGGTTCTTAATGGTCTACTGCTTATTTCTTCCTGCCCCAGAAAGCTACCTGCTCACCCTGGATGGGGTCCCCAGTGCTAGAATCAGCTAGTTGTGGATTACAGCGAGAAAGATGATATCACCATCTAAGACATGGCCAGTGCAAGCAATTGCTGTTGGTGCTCCAAACTAAAGCACTTTCCTTGGTGCTTGCCTGGTGCCTCTTGAAAAGACAAAGGGAAATGTTTTCAGACTGCAAGAGTGGAGATTTAGTCTGGATATAAGGAAAAGTTCTTTACAATCAGGGCAGTGAGGCACTGGTACAGCATGTGCAGAGAGGTGGTGGGTGCTGTGGAGATATCCAAGGTCAGGCTGGATGGGTTACTGAGCACCTGATGGAGCTGTAGGTGTCCCTGCGCTTTGCAGGGGGGTTCAGCCAGATGGTCTTTGAGGGTCCCCTTCAGCTCAAACCATTCTGTGAGTCTCTTGAAGGCTGGAGCCACCCAGAGTACCTCACTCAGCTCTCTGCACAGGTCCTTGGGCTCTGTGAACACCTCAGCTGTGCCCCACAGGAAGGGGCTGAGGGAGCACACAGCAATGGGCTCACACACTCAGCACTGCTCATTCTCCAATGGCTGCACCAGCGTGGGGACTGGCCACATCCCTGGGGAAGGAGCTCTGTCCCAGCTGAGGCCTGGCCCTTCGCCCTTGCTCGCTGTAGGGAGCATGGGAACTGGCTGGGAGCCCTGTGTTCCCACCGGCGGGAGGGCTGGAGGCAGCAGCATCACTTGGGGACACCCCAGAGCAGGTTTGGTGGAGCCAGGAAAGGCTGCATGACCTTCCTGCACACTGTGAGTGGAGGAAGGCAGGGTTTGTGCATGGTTTTTGTGATGATATCTTGGTTTTTCTGTCTGGAGGAGAGAGACACACCTTCTCCCCCCCCCTTATCTGGAAGCATAGCTTGGAGGAGCCATCATGGGATTTGGTGGCTTCAGGAATCCTGGCCTGCTGTGGGATTCTTTGCAGTAGATTTGCTGGTCATAAGGAATTGGGAAAGGTACAGGCTTGGCTCTGTCTTCCTGTTCTAGGACCACAAGATGCCCAGGTCCAGTTGAGCATGACCATGGCCCCAGAAGTTGTTCATCTACAACTCCCACAAGAGAATGCTGGTCCCAGCAAAAACCTCGAGTCAGGCTCCTGACTGCAAACCTACTTGAGTTAGATAGAGTGAAGCAGCCAGATGCCACCAAGGAAGGGCTATAGAAGTGAGAGGTGTTGGGCAGTTCCCCTTTAAGCAATGTGAGCCCAGCACATGAACTCATGGTTTCAGCAGGGAGAAGCAACCTACAAGAAATGATAACAGTGACCAGAGCACTTCCTGGAGCCTTCCAAGCCCAGCAGTGCCTTTGGTCCATGACTGATGCCTTCCAGAAGAAAACTCACCCTGCTGCTGGGATGAGACAGCTGATTTCCCAATTCAAGACAGTGACACCCCATCTCCCATGTGATCTTTGTTCCCCCCAGTCTTTCCGTATAGTACTGACTCATTCCGTATGGTACTGACTCATTTCTCACAGCAACGCGTCATCCAAGCCTCTGCACCTTAAGCAAGACCTAAGGGAGTCTGATAGCAGCATTGCTCCCGGGCTCCACATACCAGCTCTGTTCACTCACAACAGGAATCTACAGCATCTTTTGACCCAATTTGCTTTATAAAGCCCATTTTTTGAGTGCTCGCTGCCTGGTGCTGGCAACTCTGGTGTCTTCCTGTGGGTGTCCCAGCAGCTGCCTCCAGCATCCTCAATGGGAGCAACAGGACACTGGAAAACTGGGAGCCTAGAGACAGCACTGGGGCACGTCTCATCATCCAGGTATGTAACACCCACTTCAGTTCTTTTGTCCCAATAGCTTTGAACTGTCTTTTCCACTGACAAACATCAGGTAAATGAATTAGCTGGGCACAATTCCCACTCTGGGGATACTGCTGCTGCTGCCAGGCTGGGACAGATGGGCTCTCGTGGCTGGTCTCATCCTGGGGGGGGTGACTGAAAGCTGCAATGGGAGAATCCTTCTCCCCACCAGGTTTTCTGCTCTCTGGAGAGTCATTCCTGTGGTGTGAGAGGCCTGAGAAACAGTATTTCTTCCCAAACATTTGTTTCCATTAGGTTTTTAAATAGTTCCCTGGGACATTTCATCCTGCCTGCAGTAGCCAAATTCTTAACCTTGGAGATTTCCTCTGGTACTGGAGCATCTGTGTGTAACTGTTTTCTCTGTTCAGTTCTGTATTTGTCACCCATAGGTTTGCTGATTATTTTGGTCTTCTGTTAAGAAGCAGGGAGGCAGAAACTCCTGCTTCAGCTCCTCTGATCCATTAAGCACCTTAATTACTGAGCCAACTAACAGTTTCCAGAGCAGCTGGGAGTCCTTACCTCACTTCTCCCTCCTGTAAGAAACCACCAAACCTACTCTTACACAGCTAAAGAGTTCATCCTACTCTGAATGACATGATTTTTACAGAGTAATATAATGCTTTCCTCTACTGATATTACAAGAGCAGCAGTTGCTTATAGCTGGTATTTGACCTTTCATAGAACCATGGAATCATTAAGGTTGGAAAAGACCTCAGATCCCCAAGACCAACCCCAACCGCCCCACCATGCCCGTCAGTACCACATCTCCATGGTTCTTGAACACCTCCAGGAATGGTGACTCCCCCACCTCTGTGGACACCCTGTGCCAGTGCAGCACTGCTCGTTCAGAGAATAAATGTTTCCTGATATCCACTTGAGCCTCCCCTCATGCAACTTAGAGCCACCACTTTTTGTCCTGTTGCTGCTACCAGGGAGAGAGGCTGAGCCCCCTCCATCCACAACCTCCTTCCAGGGAGCTGTAGACAGTGATTTCAACAAATGCCTTGAGCTCTCCTGGCCTGCATGGTTTCAGGGAAGACCCCGGTGCCAGCAGCTCAGGCAGCAGAGAGGCAAAGAGCAAGACCAGAGAGGGACGTCACAAATTCCCCTAATTAGTGCATTTCTGTATTTCCCTTACTAACACATCAGTGCTTGTTCTTTGCACAGGGTGCATGACTACACCTCTCATGAAGACTCCCTGTTCCCAAAGGCACGCAGGATCATGGCAGAGCTATGGTCTGTATACTCCAAACCAGTCCCAGCAGACAGCTGGGAGCTGCGGGCCCTCTTTCTGCAGTGCTCCTGCATCACCGTGCTGCTCGGGGGCCTCTTCTACAACTGGCTCCTTGCCTCCCTGGAGTACCCCCGGCACATCTCCGTGGCGATGGCTGTCACCTTCAGCCTGCTCCTCCTCCTCACCCTGTTCTTGGTGCACCCTGTGCGCTGTGCCTTCAGCATCGCCATGCCGACGTTGGGCACCAAGCAGGGCCGGAAGCTCCTCTTGTCGACCTGCATCATGATAGCGGTGGTTAACATCACCCCGAACGTCATCAGCAACATCAAGACACTCCTGCAGGTCATCCTGTGCATCTCCAAGAATTCCTCCGAGAGCCTTTTGAACTCCACTGCTCTGCTGGAGAATGCTTCCCGGAAGCTGGGGGATGAAATCCAGAATTATGCTATCTTGAAGCCCATGGATGGACATTTTCAGTTTTCTCTGATGAAGAACAGCTCCTTGGTTAATCAGCAGGTGCACCTCGCTGGTGAGAAAGCCAGGAGGGATTTTTTGGCTGTTGAGGTGCTGGTCAAAGATTGTGTGCGAGCGGGCAACAAACTGGTCGCTGCCTTCTCCGTGCTCTACCTCTGCTTTGAGTCCGCCTGGTACTTGAAGAATTACCTCACCAACCTCCGCTTTGACAACATTTACATCACCACGAAGCTGCAGCGTTTGGCTGAGGACAGAGGAGCCTCCCACCTGTTGGCGGGCTCACCCCAACGCCTCATCCACCCCACGGGCCTCAGGTTGTCCCGCGAGGAGCTGACGCTGTGCCTGGCACAGGTGCTGCGCTTCTCAGTGGCCCTGCTGCTGGTGCTGGTGCTGGTGGCCTTGGAGCACCTCATCTTTGGCGTGGCAGACACAGCAGTGAGGAGGATGGCTCAGCTCTCCACAGTGCCCGTCACACTCAGCATCAAATACCAAGTGAGTGCTGTTCAGGTCACAGTTTGGCTTCTCCAGTGTGCTGCCCAGGGCTGTGCTGCTGCTCGGTGTGCAGGAGGGATGATGGAGCTCCTTGGGGAAAGCCCTGCCCACTGCCTTTGTGCCGCTCAGTGTCTTATTTCACAAGGCTCCCCAGTTTCTATCTATTGTAATATCCTTTTAAATCCAGCTGGCAACCAGTCACGAGTGGTGCTCTCGGAGCCAGTTCTGTTTAGTATCTTTACTGCTGATTTGGATGAGGGAATTGAGTGTACCCTCAGTAATGAGGTGCAGGTGACACCGAGATGGGGGGAAGTGTCGATCCACCTGAGGGTGGGAAGGCCCTGCAGAGGGACCTGGGCAGGCTGATCACTGGGTTGAGGCCAATGGGATGAAGTTCAATAAGATCAAGTGTCAGGTCTTGCACTTTGGTCACAACAACCCCGCACATTGCTACAGGCTTGGGGTGGCTGTAAGGCTGTGTGGAAGAAATGGACCTGGGGCTGTTGGCTGATGCATGGCTGAACATGAGCCAACAGTGTGCCCAGGTGCCCAAGAAGGCCGATGGCATCCTGGTGTGTATGAGAAATAGTGCAGCCAGCAGCACAGGGAGTGATTGTCCCCTGTGCTCAGCACAGGTGGGGCTGCACTGTGAGTGCTGTGCTCAGCTGTGGGGCCCTCAATACCAGACAGACACTGGGGCCAGAGAGAGGCAATGGGGCTGTGAGCGGCTGAGCACAATGGGGTCTTATGGGGAGCAGCTGAGGGAACTGGAGAAGAGGAGGCTCAGGGAGATATTGCAGTGTACTGCTCCCTGAAAGGAGTTATGCGAGGTGGGGGTCAGCCTCTGCTCCCAGGTAACAGCGGAAGAATGAGAGGTGATGGCTTTAAGTTGCAGCAGTGGAGGTTCAGGTTGGAAATTAGGAGGAATTTATTCTCAGAGAGGTGATGCATTGGCACAGGCTGCCCACATCCCTGGAGGTGTTCAAGAACTGTGGGGATATGGCACTGAGGGATGTGGACAGTTTTGGTGGTAGGTGGATGGTTCGACTAGATGATCTCAGAGGTCTTTTCCAACCTTAATGTTCCTATGATTCTACGATTCCAATTCTTGTTTTGCTTTTTAACTTCCCTATTCCACCTTGCTATCTTCCTCCAGCCCCATCCTGTGCACTTCCTAGCTCAGTTAACTGCTTACAGTGAAGTAATAAGGGAATAGAAACAAACCTTACTATTAAAACATGCAGCCCCTGCTGCTCTCTGTACTCTTTTTCACTGCAAATCCTGCAGCAGCAGATGACAATGCCAGGACTGGATCCCACCATGCCAGGAGCTCAGTGCCCACACCACCTGCCTGAAGCATATTTGTACTTCAATGTCCTCATCTCAATGCATCCAAACAAGCTGTACCAGCGAGCTCATGCCTGCAGGCTCACGCCTCATTTAACCTCTTACTTTCTTTATTCCAGGCTGGAATAGACATCTTGAAAATCCCAGTTTCTGTGAGGGACGTTAATAGGAGCTACCACCACTCCCTGACCTTCAGCTCTGCCCGGTGCAGGATCAGACCCCCAGCACCCCCCAACCCCTCTGTGCTGCTGGTTGTGGGGCTGCTCTTCTGCATTATCTACGCCACTGTGTTTCTGGAAACCTACGCACGCCGTCTGTGCAGGAAAATTGCTGCATCCTTCTTTGAGAGCCAGGAGGAGGAGCGGGCACAATACCTCTACAGTAAGCTGTCCCGGCAGCACAGGGAGACACTATGTGGCTGAGAAACAAAGGGCAATTTTGGACATGCAGGGAATGACAAAGACCTTGTGGCAGTAACTGGGTATAAGCTTCTGCAAAAGGATCACGAAATTCACTATCTGGAGTTGGGGAAGTTGTTGGAGACTGGGAACAATGTTTGCCAAATAAAGGGAGAAAAAGGTCAAAGTTGACATTGTGTATTAATCTGAGAAAAAAAAAAGAGCTATATTTACTTTTTCTTAATTCAATCTAGAACTTCAGAGGTGAACTCATCCAGGAATGGTGGAAAAAGGAACCCAAGATAGCTCCCATGACTGTGAGGGTGTTGGCAGCATTATGCAAGGCTAACTGTGTGGGAGTTGGGTGGAGGAAGTGCTCCTTTACCTCCCTCATCACTGCTGGAGGAAGTGCACCCTTCATCGATTCATATAATCATGAATGTTGGAAAGAAAAGACCTCTAAGTTCATCTCATCCAACCACTTCCTTTCTCCCTGAAGTGATCCCTCCAGGCAGCAAGCAAAAAAAATAAATAAAAAATTGAGTTGATTAAAAATCAGTTCTAGAATCACAGAATCATTAAGGTTGGAAAGACCAAGATCATCCAGTCCAACCATCAGCCCATGCCTGTGACTGCTCCAGACCCCGTCACTCAGTGCCACATCCACATTTTTCTTGGAGCATTGATCAATTTATTATTGTTTAGTTATTATTTGTCTTTAGAATATGTATTATTTCTGGCATAAATAAAGTGTTGTTTTAACCTGCTGAAATAAATTCAAGACCATATGACCATGAGAAGCACCTCCTGGGCAAGGCAGGGAGTAGGAATCTGTGTGTGAGGACTTGCTGAAATCTCTTCACCAGAGCTCTCCAGAATAACACAGATAGAGCAGCTGGAGGACTACAGAAGAGGAGGAGGGCAGCCAAGAGGAGGTCAGCTCAGGCCAATATCCAGGAGGATATAGAAGTGGTAGAGTGAAACCTGACATTGGAGCCAGCGCTCTGCAGGGAGCAGAATGGGGCAGGACGTGGAAGATTGAGCTTTGCTAAAGCAATAGCTAGTTTTATGTGCTGGGTTGCTTCAAACTCAGAAACGGTGGTATTGTAACTAGTATGCAAAAATCCATCACTGAGCATTACTTCTGAAAGGGGCAGATGAGAATCTGGGTAGGGCCAAGAGAGGAGGAGAGGGAGCTAAACCAGTGCCAGCTTAAAAACAAAGCAACTTCACAGCTTCATTTCTTCAAAGCACATCTATTACTCTCTTCTCCCATTAGAGTCTTCATTAAGGTAATTATTTGGCATAATGCACCTCAAAGAGATTAAATTACAGAAGTTAAGTGGCAGCTTCAGATGCACAAAGTTCTGTCAGCTTCTGAGAAGCTTGAAACAAAGTAGATCTGGATTATTTTTTGAGCATCTATCTAACAAAACCCCGATGTATTTATCTCCCCAGGTTGTTTAATTCCTTGCTGTTAAGGTGGTTAATACAAGCATCTGTTTCCCTCTGCAGCAACTAGGATGCTTTGTCATAGAATTACAGAACTGTTAAGGTTTGGTAAGGCCTCTAAGATCACTAAGTCCAACCCCAAGACACTCCACTATGCCCACTGACCACATCCCTCAGTGCCACATCCCCACTGTTTTTGAACACCTTCAGGGACTTCACCTCCCTGGGCAGCCTGTGCCATGTCATGAAGTTTCTGTAGCAAATGTTCTGTGATGTTCTGTTTGGGGAAAGCAAAAGATTCCCGTTTGCCAATCGAGTAGCCAAAATTACCTGGAGCCAGGGGTTAATGAGCTGTGAGGGGAGCAGGGCAAACCCTTCAACCACAAACCATCCCAGCAGCACAGAGCTTTCCAGTGAACACACATAAAACAGCTTTCCTTGGAAAGATTTCTGTGTTTAGCAAGAGATGCACAGCAATCTTTTAATGCCTTTTAAGAAGCTGTTAAAATTTTGGCTGGTAGCATTTTGGGAATGCAATGGCCTGGGTGGTGTTGGGTCTGATCCCCCAGGTTCAGAGGAGTTGGAGCAAAGACCACAGATCTGGACTAAGGGGACTGAGTCTCACCCACAGATTCCCACTGCATCCTTCACACTGGCAGTGCCCCACTCCCAGGGCATTTGAGCAGCATGGGAGGAGCTCCTGAAACATCAATTTTCAACCTGAAAATTCCTCTTTGCTAGGACAAGCTAACCCCAGTCCACAGTGGCTCTCTCTTCTCCAGTTTCCTTCAGCTCCCCCTGAATTTTAGCTATTAAAGACTGTTTCTGGAAAGTTTGCACTTTTAAACACCGAAGTTCAGCATCAAAGAAGACTTGATTAGGGTAATTGCATCAGCTTGAAAGGATAATGATCAGTGTCAGTTACTGCCATTCTGCCTATGCCTCCAGCATTACAGCTGTCATAAACCTGTGCCCAAAGCAGTGTGCTGCCATTGCCATTTTGCAGATGGATCTTCAGGGACTGAAAAGAGAATGTGTAGGGTTTTTTGCATGACACCAGTTTCCATGGTTTCAGCAATGAATGCAGGGGAAGAGTTTGGGCTTTGGAGGAATGTTGGAGAGTAGGTGATCAGTGAGTTTTGTTGTGGCAATGCTGGGGTTGATTCATTAGGGAGGAAGCAATAAATGTGACATGTTACACCATGAAGAGCCATGAAGTGTCATCGTATTGGTGTCAGAAGGGTTTTTATTTAATGTAGGATGGAAAAATTCACTATGATACCCATTATCTATCATCAAGTGCTGCAGGTGGAGGAGAGCCTTAACTACCTTGATGAAGGGTAGGTATTTTCAACTCCTCCATCACTCATTAATGCCAATGCCAGCCCAAATCATTGCTGATACCAGACTAGGACACATTCACCTAAATAAAGGTGTTAATTACAGAAGAGAAAGGCCCATGGATTGCTCTTTCCTCCACTAGCCCAGTTTCACCAGGGGTTGGGAGGTCCTTGGGCATGGGACAGGGTGTGCTTTGAAGTCTCTGGTTACCCCTGGGGTTTTGCGATGAATTTTGGTGGATTTTCACCTTGTACAAGTGCAAGTGTAAGTAAAATACATACTACGTTCCTTCTTATGGCTGGCTGTCCAGGAGCTGAATGGCCTTAATATGCTGAAGAGCAAATGTAAACCGTTAAGCAAGGCAGTGTGCTGGGAAAGATTTCACTCAGAGCCACCATTCTACGTTCACCAGAGCACAGATCCAACCAACCACCTCCCACCAAAAATATTTCCTGATTTTTAATCAAACTCTGTTTTTATTGTTGTTATCCAATCTGAAGTACAGTAACTGAAATGAAGAAGTAATGGTTACATTCCCCAAGGTTTAGAAAAGGCAATATGAAAAATCATAAAGGCGAATGAAAGCTCTTCCACAGTATGGTGCTTGGCTTGCCATGCTGCACTGAGCCCAAGTAGTAGGGGCAGAACTGTCCCCAGTGTCATGGAAGCTGCTCATCACATGGCAGTAGCACTCCAAGCCCTACAGATAGATGGGGTTCCTCCTCTTCTCCTCCTCCTGCACTGTCCTGGGAAAGCCTGGGCCCAGGGACAAGCCCAGTGTTCTGACTCTGCTCCCACTCCCACTCTGCATGGAGTGGTCCTCAACTTATCAAGACCTTTGTCCAACACCCAGACAAAGCATCCATCACTCCTGCAGTGACACCAGCAGCTATCTGTGAGTAACAGTCACACACGTTGTGAACTGGGAACTTTCAGAATCCCATTCTTTAGGGCAAGATCCTTTAGGGACCTAAATTTTTTTCCCAAGGAGGAATAAAAATGTACTGAAATGAGCTGAAGATGTGAGAAAGCTGCAGAGATTCCTCAAGTGATTCACAGTGCTCTGCCGTTTTCCTCATTTTGGTTCTTTTGAACTGAAGGTGGTGTGACATTTCACTCTGACTCAATACTTCGCATTTCACGACTGTGAATTTCCGTATTAGTGCTCCATAACAAGCCTTCAGCCCACAGAAGGAAGGGAGGAAGAAGCAGTGCTGGTCACACCAGAAGAGTGCTCACAGCCAGGATGGCCCAGGGGGTGCCCACACTCTCCGCAGGTCTCTTTGTAGACAAACAGCAGAGGAAATAAAGACACAGCCAGAGGTGATTCCAATGTGCAAATGGAGAGTGGAAAAAGTATGACATCTGCACATGTTTTCTAGTTACAGGCTGCTCCAATCTTCAACTACTCCTCCCAGTTGGGATAGGTGGCAAGATATGCTTCTGTGTCCATGGGATAAGAGAAACCATTCATTTCCCACAGAGATTTTGAAAAAAATTTCTAAGTAGTCAGCAAAAAGTCAAACCTGGAATATGATGAGAGATGCAATGGGAGATGAGAAGGGCAGGTAAGCACAGAAATAGGACTGGACCAGGTTTGAAGGCTGAAAGCTGCCTCTTGCATCAATCAAAAACCTGTTGTGTTTGGACAGCAGGGGAAGCATTGTCTGTTATTCTCATATAAATTCTATCCTTGTTATTCTTTGCAGAGGCAAAGTAGAGAATAGACAGACTCCTGGAGCCTGCTCCCTGCTGCCTGCACCACCCCATGGGCAATTCCCCATCAGCAGCTCCCTGCTGCAGAAATTGGGATCTTGCAGCAGATGTCTTAGGAAAAGACTGTGTAAACCAGAAAGAAAGTTACTTAAAAGCCAGCAGGCAGCTCTGTGCCAGCACGTGAGGGGAAGAGCAGCACAGGAGGCCCCACAGTCCTGCAGATGGGGCTGGGGGTAAAACTAACTCCCCTTTATCGTTCAGGGAAACACTGCTGCCATGTGACCACAATGCCACAGAGTTGGGGTCAGCTTTGTACTCAGTAACACTGCTGCAGAGGTTTGGGTTTGTGGCTGTGGGTTGGGTCTGGGGCCGTGGGTTGGGTTTCAGGTCACAGTTTGGGTTTGAAGACCTCTGCAGTCTAAAATTCCATAATCCAGCCCCAAAGCCTCCCATCTGTGACAGTTCTGTGTTGCATCTTCTCTACTTTCACCAGCACTGAGTGCTGGTGCAAACTCAGTGCCCCAGCTCTAATAGCACAAGTTTTATGGGTTTAAGATATACAGATTGTGAAGCACCAGTGAATGGAGAGGTGTTTTTCACAAAAATGGCTCAGAGGATCATATTTTTTCCAGCAGTGTCTATAAAACGTACTAAATCTCAAAGGTCTCTCTGTGTGTAGGACCAAACGAGCCCACAGCAGCCAAAGGAGAAGCGTGAGATCCAAACTGAAGAAAGGTCAAGGTGGATGGAAGCCACAGTTGGATCAGGGGGCAACTTCAGAGAGGGGTAACGTGTTGTAGCTCTGCTAAAGTGCATAGAGCAATCAGGATGCTGCAGTCAGAGCAGCCATGCTGGCTTCCCAACAGAGGAGAACAGCACCAGCCACCACATCCCCAGCCCACTGATCCAGAGAGTAAAGCTGTGGGGCAGGATGCAGTGAGCCCAAAAGGAAGAAAAGGAAAGGAAGGGAAAGGGGACTTGTCTTCCATAACTGAGCCAAAGCTGAACAAAATGTCACAGAAAGGAGTGAAGAACTACAGTGACAGCATTCTGTAAACCCAACTGGGGGTATACCCAGAGAAAAAGGGGAAATCTTATTTGTCACACCAAAGCAGAGCCTGGGGACAGACTGCTACATAGGGAGAAGAGTATGGGGCTGGGTAGGCAGTTTTTTTATCTGCACTGGGACTGTACTACCCAGGCTTGGAAATATGCCGTTGAAGCCCCAGACTTGAATCTCTCAGCATCAGAAATCATTCACATTTTTGAGTCAGATGTCTGTGCCTGGGATTAATTGCATGGCTCTGCTTCTAATTGGAATGTAATCTAATTGAAAAGTGAGCTTTTCTCCTTGCCCTTTCCTCCACTCCACAGGTTAGGTATGATGAGCACTCTATCTTTGCAATCACAGTTGCTCTTTCCATCTGAAAATACATTTTCTGAGGGGCTGCAGAGACATTGGGAGCAAGCACGGAGCTGACAGTAGAATCAGGATGCTGCTGCATTAACCTGCCCGGGGTGAAGCACATCTCACAGCCTGGGATAGATAGAGACAGCCCAGCCTGGCCAGCAGAGCTCTCAGCACGGGGTGGGTAAGACTTCACCCAGCGGAGTGACACCACTATGCTTCTTTGGGATGGAGTGGCTGTGGGACAGCTGAAGGGAGGAGGTTTAAGACCCCCAGGGAAAGCGCTGCTCTGCCCCAGCCCAAGAGAAATGGAAAAGGCATCAGCCTGGTCCCATCCTCCTGAGATGAGAAAGGAAGATGGGACCCCAGCTGGGCTCCTTCCTCCACCTTCCCCCATTCCTCCTCCTCGTCTCCTTGGCTCTGCAGTGCATTAGGACCCAGCAAGTGTAAGTGGGGAGCAGATGCAGGAGGAGGTCCGGGGCATTCTGGGGGTCCACAGGGCTGGGAGGGAGGTTGCAGGGGTTGGGATTTTCGAGATGCTCCCCACCCCTCCTAGCAGTGGTTCAGCAAGATGGGGAGGGTGCTTGCGGGAGAAGTGGGTGGAGAAGAAAGGGGAGGGGGAACTGGCTGGGAAGGAGGGGAGCTCACCAGTGCTTTCAGGATCCGTGCAGCACCCATGGAGGACAGTTCAGCCAGCCCAGGAGCCGTGCTGGGCAACCAAACACTGGGCAGGATGCCCCGACAGCCCCTGGAGCTCCAGGTGGTCACCATCCTGCTGGTGCTGCTCGTCTGTGGGGTGGGCATCGCGGGCAACACCATGGTGGTGCTGGTGGTGCTGCGCACCAAGCATATGGTGACCCCCACCAACTGCTACCTGGTGAGCCTGGCTGTGGCCGACCTGCTAGTGCTGCTGGTGGCTGGGCTGCCCAACATCTCCGAAGTGGTGGCTTCCTGGGTGTACGGCTACGCCGGCTGCCTCTGCATCACCTACCTGCAGTACCTGGGCATCAACATCTCTGCCTGGTCCATCACCGCCTTCACAGTGGAGCGCTACATCGCAATCTGCCATGCCATCAGGGCACAGTTTCTGTGCACCGTGGCCCGCGCCAAGCGCATCATCTCGTCGCTGTGGCTCTTCACCTCCCTCTATTGCCTCATGTGGTTCTTCTTGGTGGACACATCCCAGGTCACGTTCTCGGATGGGGAACAGGTCAGCTGTGGCTACCGCATCTCCAGAAGCCTTTACATGCCCATTTACTTCTTGGATTTTGCTGTCTTCTACGTCATCCCATTGGGACTTGCAGCCGTCCTCTATGGTCTCATTGCCCGCATTCTATTCATGAGCCCCCTGCCTGCCACCCTGCAGCATGCCCTGGGCTCAGCGCATCGTGGTGGCTCCCTCCAGCAATCCTGCCGGGGCAGCAAGGGGGCCCTGAGCTCCCGCAAGCAGGTATGGGACACCGGTGGGCTGCAGGCTCTGTGCACAGGGGATTGGTGCTTTGGGTGGGGGGAGTGCTCCAATAGCTTGTTGTTTTCCTTGTGGGGGAGTCAGAAGGGTCGGTTTGCTGGAAAATGAGCTCCCTCTGCCTTGACTGAGCTCTGCAGAGCTGCCTGCATCATTGGGAGTGGCTGAAGCACAGGGGTTTGGTTGGATAATTACTACTGATTGCCTGCTGGGTTCTGGGATGGGTCAGTATCTGGGCATAGGATCTTGCATGGAGACTTTCTCATTCATGTTCCAAGCTCTGAGACGTGGTCTGTATAAAAGCTAAGGGCTGAAGCCTGGGAATCAACTGAAGCCTCCGAAATCACCAGTCCTGCTGCCTTTGAGCAAGGAGGACATTATTTCCAGGCAGCTCGCAGTAGGTTTCAGCCCCTCTTAAGGTCTTCATTTCTCCTTCTTGTTGATTGACTTGCACAGGATCTTCCACTGCCCAGGGAAAATGGTTCAGGGTCACAGAAGGTGGGCAAGCATCTCCGGAGTGCCTATTTCTTTATGAACTTATGGGCTGGGTGATGGCATTCCAACCCCTGGAAGTGTCCTGTGCTCTTTTCTCTGGTAGTTTTCTTGAGATCTCCATTACCTCCTGCAATATTCCAGCAAGTAAAACCTCCCCTGGGGTCACAGGAGCAAAGATGTCATTGTGTTTAATGATATCATAATCAATATTCTCACTGTAGAGGGAGCTATGTGATGATTTGTGGCACTATCAACAAATTACCTAAACAAAGGCTCAGCTGAAGCCTCTGAAGCTGCCATGAGTCAGCTGCTTGTCCAGGAGGAAAAGCTCTGTCACAGTCACACTGTAAATCTGTTTGATCCCCCTCTCCTGCCTTGCAGACAGAGATAAGGGCTGTCCATTCATAACTGTCATAACATTTGGGAGCAATTTGCTTCTGATTCACTGGATTTTGGAAGATTTGGAGAGGTGCTGAACTTACACCCAGCTCAGAGCATACTTCTAATATCCATGGCCAGTGTCACAGAATCACACAGAATCATGGAGTTGTAGGGCTTGGAAGGAACCTCCAGAGATCATCGAGTCCAACCTCCCTGCCCAAGCAGCTCCCTAGCACAGGTTGCACCCACAGCCGCAGTGGGAGGGAAGAGGCGACGTGCCGGGTGATGGCACCTGTCTGTCACACTGTGGAGAAGTGCTGACAGCCCTTGAAAATGTCACCAGGAGCTGAAGGGTCCTGTCCTGAGCATCCAAAGTGAGGACACAGCTTGGAAACGGCTCTAATAGGAAACGCTCCAAACCGTGAGGGTGTGAAGGAGGAACTGGAGGCCAGGGCTGGGGGTGGGGTGTCCATCCCCTGTAGGAACAAAGCACGGGCTGAGCTGCAGCCACCTCCGTGCTCTGGACCACCAGAGGGATTCCTAACAACTGTGCAGTGCGTGTGCAACATCCTTGGTGAGCACTGAAGGCATTGGAGAGACACAAGGGCTGGAAGACAGCAGGATGACCAGTTCTGTGCAGAACTGGTTCATGTTGTGTTCAGACACAGGAAGGAGAGCAACCAACTCACTTCTCAGCCTGAGGATGTGCTCCCTCGGGCTTTGTCACTGCAGTGCATAGCTCAGCATACTCTTTGCACTTCTTTCAGGTTTCTGAACGAGCAGAGTGACAGCAGCCAAAAACTCAGAGCTGTCTCATCCTCAAAAGAAACTCTCCCTGCATGGCACGGGCAAAGTGCAGAGCCTGCCCTTGTCTCCCAAGAGGAGCACTGAACTGCTTGGTGCAGGGGGATTATTGCTCTTAGGATCACTCAACCTGAGGAGCTGCTTGCATTTTGCTGTAGAGTTCATTTTTGTTCAAACCAACTTCATTGAGACTCTCTGGATATAAACCTCAACAAATATGACAAACCAACCCATAAGTTGAGGCCAGCTTTCACTGGCACACCTTGTACCAACTCCTATCTTCCCCAAAGGCAGTGAGCACGGTGCAGTCCAAGCAACAGCCTGAGCACTGACGGTATTGCTGTGAGATCTCCTTCTGGGAAGCATCCTCACATCCCCATTAAACCACACGCAAAAAGGCACCACTATTTTGGCCTCAGCTTGACAACAGCTCCTCCCTTGCAGGGAAAGTTTTGCTGCCACCACACACAATTTCTACTCCAAGCATTACAGGAAGACAACACTGTTTGTAACTAAGCTAAAAAAAAAAAAAAAAAAGAAAGAAAGAAAGCAAAAGAAACCAAAACACTCCAAGAAAAGCAGAAACACTGAGTGCAATCCAAGGGCTCATTTCCTTATAGAGAGCTGGAGTCATTGCACAACCCCTTTTTGACATTTGAAACACCACTGCCTCAATATGCGTGCGGCATTGGTGTTTACTCATACTTTCCTCCTCAGGGACGCACGTATTCTGTAAGCGTTTGCTGGAAGATGATTGCCACCCACCAAAAATAGCTGTTGGAGTTATTAAGACCATTGGAGTTTCAGTAGGGAAAAAAAAAAACATTCTCTTCAGCAATCTGAGTCAAGCCAAGGGCAATTACTGCTCAGTTCTGAATTCCCAATTTCTTCTCGTTCCTAATATATTGATGCAGTGCTTCCCCACTGTTCTGTAAAATAAGTTAACCCATGCTGATGAGCTGAGCAAATCCCATATCAGCAATGTCAGGAATTCCTATCAGACTCTGGGCAACCTCATCTGCTCCCAGTGCTGTACCAGGAGCCCCTCCCTGGGAGGGCACATCAAACCAGTATGCCCCAGGCAGGTGAGATTTATCCCTGGCACCCCCAGAACTCAACACAGTTTCATTTCCCCATTGATTTATCACTATCTTCACACCTTTTTTCCCCACCACAGACATTCCCATGATTATTTCCAACTCATTTCCAGGCTGATGGCTGCTGGTCCTGAGGGACCATAGAATCATGAAGGTTGGAAAGACTACTAAGATCACCAAGTCCAACCCCAACCCACCCCACTATGCTCACTGACCACATCTCTCAGTGCCACATCTCCATGTTTCTGGAGCACCTCCAGGGGCAGTGACTCCCCCACCTCCCTGGGCAGCCTGTGCCAATGCTTTGAATGGTAGCCCTTGAACGGTAGGTGAAACCTACTAGTTAAAGACCTTCCTTATGTATCGTGAGCAAAATGGATTCAGGGAGGAGTACACAGTCCCATGGCTTGTGAGTCTGTTTGAAAGAGATATGAGTGATATTACGAATTACCTGTCTGCAGTTCTTCCAGGTGGGAAGGCTCTGCTGGAGCTTCTAACCTGACTCCTTCTATTTCCCATCTCCCCACTCACCAGGTGACCAAGATGCTGGCTGTTGTGGTGGTTCTCTTTGCCCTTCTGTGGCTGCCCTACCGCACGCTGGTGGTGGTGAACTCCTTCGTGGACCCCCCGTACCTCAACATCTGGCTCCTCCTCTTCTGCCGGATGTGCATCTACCTGAACAGTGCCATCAACCCCATCATCTACAGCCTGATGTCACAGAGATTCAGAGCTGCCTTCAGGAAGCTCTGCAGGTGCAGACAGAAGAGCACGGAGGTGCCTGCACCATGCAGCGTCCCGGTGCTCTATAGCAGAGTGAAGGATGGCTCTCAGGGCAGCTGCGAGCACGGCACGCACCACAATGACCTAAACAGTCCCCCTGCACCTGAGAGGAGAAGCAGAGCTGCCATGCAGACACCAGGACCCTGACACAACGCAGGCAGCGGGAGCTATGTGGCTGTGTGCATCATGCTGGGAAAGTGCCAACAGAAATTGCTTGGGCATTGCGGCAAGCTTAAGTTAATACCTCTCCAGGGCATTTAACAGAGCAGATTCTTAGAGGCAAATTAATTTGCTTTTCCTCAATGCTAATTTATTCTTGTGTGTTGAAGCGTTAGGCGCAGGTCAATGTTCAGTATCTTTAAAGAATCTGTAGTTAAATATAGCAGTGCAACGCCATTCCCTGTTACGTGCAAGTGCAGCTGTTTGTTGAGTCAGGCCAGAGCATGGGAAGGAAATGCAGGAAGAGAAGGGCACTCAAGGAAAATCTACAGCCAGAGGGTGAGCTTCCCCTACCCAAATGCAGGAGACATCTTCCGTGAGCTGCTCCTCCAGGTGCCTGTTGGAGTTAGAGGGACAAAAAAAGAGAATAACACTCTCCTCTGCTGTGTTATTTCCCACCACTGACACCAAAGGGACCATCCTGCCACTCCAATGGGGACTCATGCATTACACATGGCTGAAGCTGGGTGTCACGAACCTCACCCTGTGCTGCTGGAAACAATGCTGTGCCATCCAGCCCAAGGACACTTGCCCCAGACTCACAAGAGACTCTCTGGACTGGGAGTAAAATGTAAGAGATTACACACGAGGCAGATCCGAGGCTCCTGCCAAATAGAACAAGAGGCCACCAGTATCCCTGGAGTGTCTGCACATGGTTCTCTGAGCAGCCAGCTCAGCCTCAGCATCCACCACTGCTTCATGGCAAACCAGAGTGTTTCATCACACCATTACCTCTGCATTGGAAAAGGTCTCTGTGACATTTCAAAGCGGACACAGATTTAAGAAACCATTTTGTGTCTATGGAAAATAAGAGCCCTGGGCAAACAGGCCTCACGTCATTCAGGGAAGTGCTGAGGGTTTGCTTTGTTTTGGTGTAGGGTGGCTTTGTGTGTGTGATTATTACATTGTGAATGGTTAAATCATCTATTTCGGCCCAAAATAACTGCAGGATGAGGAAAGAGAGCACTGGTTTTGCAGCTATTTGGGAAACAGTGCTTATTTGGAACTGTAGGATTCATATCATATTAGTTTGGTTTATTTCTGAATATTGGGTCTTCAGGAGTGAGGTTCCTCATTATTCTTAAGGAAGTTCTGCATGGAGATTTCAGAGTTGCCTCATGAAGAGAAGGGAAATCCCTTTGCTGCAGCGCAAGGAGAGAGCTTAGCACAAGAAATCAGAAGTGAGCAATTTGCTGCTAATGGTCTTTTCCCCTTAGTGCTGTAAATTGCTAGTGGTCTGCAAGCACAGTGGGGGCAGAGAGGAGAAAGCAGGCTGGGGATGTGTGCTCTGTGCAGGGCAGCAGGAAAGCCAGCCTTGCCCTGCAGCCACATGGGGAGAGAATTAATGCCCGAGCTGCAGAGCTCCTGTGAGCTGTGCCAGGGCACTGCTCTGCACGGGGTGTTGGCAGCCCAGACCTCTGCCAGCACAGCCCAGCACTGAAACATCTCCACAAACTCGTTTCTGTCTCCTGATCACACTTCCAGACTTTGTTGTTCCTCTTAGCAATTTTTCCAACCCCAGAAAGACGGGCACTGCTCCCTTAGTTAAATTGCAGCCCCAGGCCAACAGTTAATTGATGGCTCTGGAATTTTTGTTCAGGGTACTTGAGATCCAAGTAAAATCCACTTCTCTTTCCCCCTTTCTGCCCTCGTCTGCCCACGTTCTGCGTGACCCTTTGCTATTTCTTGAGAAGTAATTGGCAGATAAATTCCTCCAGCACCACGAGACCTCTAGTAAATGCAGCAGAGCATTAAACTCTGCAGATGAGCAAAGAGCTCCTGATCCTCTTTCCAGCACATCCACTGATACGTTGGGAGAGTTTGAGAGTGTTTTAGGGGGAACAGCATTTTGTGTTTTAGATGAAGAACAGAATTCAGCTTGCCAAGGAGATGCTGCTGGAGGGGATAGGTGGCTGAACGCTGCTGGGAAATAAATTCACAGCAGCAAGGAATGACAAGATATATCTCTGATGCTGGAGGCTCCAGCTGATGGCTCCCAGTGGGCTTTGATGGACGGAAGCTGGAGCCCCACCCCAGCCCTCCTCACAGGGCTGAAGGCCAGGTGGAGATGCTCTTGCTCCCTGCACAGACAGCAGAGCACGGCTGTGCCATCTCCAGGCTGGACAGGTCACTCTCAAAGGACAGCAGGGCTCAGATTGCACCTTCCCTCCCACCTCCCACCAACACTGCCCTTCGGTGACAGGATCAGTGCCCCTGTCCCTGCTCTCACATGTCAGGCTCCTCTCTCCTCTCCCTCAGCTTGGAGCAGTGCAGTGGATGTTACCCCAAAACCAGCAGCCCCTGAGGCAAAGCCCCAAGCACTGTTCCCTCCACACTGGGGAGGGGGTATGCTTGTCCTTCTGCTGTTACTAATATTTTTGAAGCAATACATCATCGCTCCAGCAGGAGACCCACCTCCCTGCTGCCTCCACACATGGCCAAAGACCTGTTCCATTCATCAGCCTGAGATTTATGAGGTGTAAAGGGCTCTGGTTACCCTGCTGCCCCCTCCCTCCTCCTCATGGCTGGGTGAATGAGATGCTGCTGGCTCGTCTGACATCAGAAGGCAAAGAAAGCTCGGGGAGAAAGCAAAGCCCTCATTCCACCAAACTCATCTCCTTAAGTCCTTACCAGAGCAAAGTTCTTTCATCATGAGGCCCCTTGCGACTCACAGAAGCAGGAGGGAGCCCCTATTGCTCAGCCTGCATCTTGCCAGCCCCTCTGCGCAGTCCAGCTTTGCTCATGTGAGACACTCCAGAAATAGAAAAGGGATTGAAGGTTTCAGCTATTCTGCATTCCTCCGGCCCTGGTGGCTCTGCCTGGCACTGGGCTCTGCTCTCCCATCCTCCCCCTGAATCACTCTTCCCCTCACTACCATTTCCCTGTCGCTCATGTCTGGCTTTCCCATTTGCTACAGAATTTTGGGGCTAATGTGGATGCAAGAGGCCATGACTTCAGCAATGCCTAGGATCAAGTGAGGTTTTTGCACCAGCAGGGCAGATTGCTGACAGGCACTGGCATCCACCCATTTATGTGTTTATGGGGCTGATGCTGCACAGGGCCCCAGGGCCCTCCTGTGACTGCCTCCTCTCTGTGCATCCACGGGGCAACACCGCTCCTTTCACCCATTTGTGTCCTAAATCCACAAGCATTTAAATCAGTGCAGGGGAACTGAGGGCAGCAGGATAGCAAGAATTACCCTCTCCAAGCACAGAAGCATGGCCCTGGGGGATGGCAGGTTCTGCTTGCTGCACAGACACAGCCCAGGTGCTTGGTGCTGACACACAGCTCCCAGAGCATCGCTGCGTTTGGGATGAGGCTTTAATGGCAGCACAACATCGCAGTCTGCAACTGGTTCCCTGCACAGTTCAAGAGAAGAAATGAGAGCTGAATAGCTGGGGAGGATTCAGGGAGGAAAAGGCAGATGGGGCTGTCACCCTCTTGGACCACAGTGGGACCTAGTAACACACTGTGGTACTTCATTTGTGGGAAAAACAGGGAAGAAAGCACCCTTAGTGCTGCAATGTCCAGTTTCAGCACTTTCTGAAGCCAGGAAAGGAGTTGGGAGGGCCTGGGGAAACACTGTATGGAAGGGAGACTTCGCAGCTAGCACACAGACTGCAAACCAGGCTCTGCTGGTGACGTTCTGTTTTCTCCCCTTGCTGCTAGTCCTGGGGGGGCTCAGCACCACCAGCACTGTGCACTTGTCACAGATAGCAGGGCAGCCCTGTGCTCTCACGGAGCCCAGCTCCTGCCATCACCGACAGCACAAGATACAGTGAGCAGATAACTGTTTATTATTGCACGTAATCCAGCAGAACAACCGACAGGAAACTCCGGACAGCAGTACACGGATTGTAGTACACAGCTTGAAAAATCTGTGATGAAGGTATTTTTTGTGTGAAGAGTGAAACATATCTGCATCTTCGTAAGACCTGAAAAGTATACCACAATATCCTATTCAGTTTTGAAAGCATGCAAATTGAGGTAAATCTGTTATTTTGCATCTACGAAAACGAAATCCCTAAGGGGCTATATACCTATGTATACACAGCCGTATCTCAGTGCAATACGGATATATTTGTACGTCACATAAAAGCAAATCTACCTACTGTTCTCAGAATGGTAATAGGAGGAAAGCACGTTACTGTGTGCACATCACATGCATAAAAAACTGGGGCGAGAGCTGGGGGGTAATCTGAACACTGCTGAAAAAAGACCCTTCTTTGTGCTTAGGGATAAATAAAAGCCCCTCAGGTCTCTCAACGGAAATTGTCATGGTAGCTAATAAAAGCAGCTGACGTATTGAGAAGATGAACAAGGATAAAATGCCAAAGGCAGCAGAGCCTGGGGCTTGCAATACATTTATATTTCAGAAAAGAAAAAAAAAATAAAAAAGAAGCAAACTGCTACTAAACTATGCTCTGTGGAAGTGTAGATGGTGCTGCACAGCTTTCTCAGGACTGGTACAGCCACGTGGCTTTTAGGAAGGGATCACATTCACTTCTCCCACAGTTAACACCGTGTACTTGCTACTGTGGCAACGTTCCTGAGCTGAATAAGGTTAAAAAATAAACTTGGTTCACAAAGAGAAGTACTGAATTATTCTCACTCTCTTCTATCATAATTAGAGTACATCAATTAGGCAGGTTTTGCCCTGGGTCTCCAGTCAGTGTAAACTCCTGCCTGTCTGCCACCTGCCTCTGAAATCCTTTCAGACTGACCTTCGGAGCAGATGGCCATTTGTTTTTTTCCTTGACCATCATTTCCACATTCTTTCCAGTCCCTCAGGTTTCCCCACCCAGTCCTGTGCTGTGAGACTTCAGAATACACAGAGGTGCACAACCGACTATAAATAACGTTTCCGATTAACTTAAAAATAGATACAAAACACGTATTGCTCTTAAAAGAAGGAAGAAACACGTCCAAGCACTCAGCCTCACACTAAACTGTAACTTCATCTGTGCCGACTTTCTAAGCTCGCACTGCTAAGGATCAGAGCAGATCACAGCGGCAACATCTCCTTCCAAAGGTCACTCTCTGTCGCAGCTTTGGGGAGAAGTGGTGCAAACTGTCCTGGCCTCTAAGCCTCACACACAAGAACAACAGCTCTATTGCCCCTCGGTGCTTTACCCTTGCTGGAAGGCTGGCTGCCGCATAGTTTTGAGCCCAGTACCCAAACACACTGGAGTCACTCGGGTCTCAGCACCTTTCTCCTTTCAGGAATAACCTCAACTCTCCCACGACAGCCACCCCGCATGCCCTGCTGGGAAAGGCTGTCCACTCCGTTTTGGTGAAAGAGCAGCACTGGAGCCCCCTCACAGCACAGTGCTCCGAGGGGGAGGAACCTGTAGGTATACAGGGGTATTGTTCAGTAAGTACCTCCTTTTAATTGCAAATCGCACCATTTTCATAGGGGAAAAAAAAAAAAGAAAGGGGTAAAGGGGCAAATTCAGCACACTGATTTCCTTTCCCGTTACAGTGGGAAGTCACCCGCTGCAAGATGCTTTCACACAGAGCATTGCTGGTGGCAGGAGAGCGCTCGGATGGTGCCCACACCTGAAAAGGGCACAGACTGCACCCGCAGCACCCCCGGGCACACCACCAGCCTCGCACCAGCCAGCCCCCCACACCCCGCCCGCAGCCCCAACCGCGGCTCCTCAGCGGGCACGGGCAGGACTCCGGTCACACTTCAGCAAGCCCAATGTCAACATGCCCCCCCTCTCAGTCCTCCATACGTGGAAAACGACTCCAGGCGATGGGGAAAGACTTTTTGCTTGTCCCTTCGGATGACAACCGAGCATGGAGGGGGACGCTGTCCAGCCCTAGCCGTGGCACGGCTCTCACCAGTCATTCTTGCACACTTGCATTTTTCAGGTCATGGATGATATCCTTTGGGAAATCTCCAACACCAAGTCAACCACGGGAATTACAAAACACATCACAGCGCACGGATGAGACCTTCTCACTCATTTTCCTACAGCTAAAGGTAAATTCCTCATCCCTGGCACGACAGAGCAGTTGATGGCTTTGGTGAGAATAATTTAAGGCAACTGCTATTTTTACAAAGAAGAGAAGGAGGTTGAGTTGTAGAAATTCTGGCTTTTTCTTGGTAGATCGCAGAGGCCAGCCACAGCCTGGGAGCAGGGAGACTGAACGGAGGATCTTCACGTAGTTTTGCTTAAGTTTCATGTTTGCAGTGCAACCTTGGGATCTCAAGTCCTCCTCGTAGGTGTTTCCAGGAGACTGAGATTTAATCCCCACCAAGGTCTGTGGTCTCAGTGAGCAGCAACGCCTGTCCCAGACACAGATGAACGGGAGAGTTACAGGGGAGGAAAACACACAAAGGACACACAACCACTGCAGGTCGCACAGCTTTCTCTGCAGGCTGAGCAGCGACTAACACACCAAGGAAAGCGGTGCTCAGCAGCTGCATCCCCCAGGAAGACAGCCTAATAGCCCCACTGGAGCTTGGGAGGAGCACCTTCCATTATGTTACGTGTGGCCCAAGGGCCAGCTTCAGCCCTGAAGGCTTGTTTTGGCAGTAGTTGAGCCCAAGGTGACAAAAATCTTGCACAAACTCACAACACATTCCCATGTCGAGAAACCCCACAGCCACGAAAAACCTCACAAGATTTTACTGCCACAAAATTCAAATGAAAGCCCACATCCTAACTCAGGTGGAAGACTTGAGCAAGCTGCAGTTTAACTTTAGTCAGACACACAGCGTAGCTCACGCTGGTCTTTGGTTTCAAGTCTGTAACAGCAGTGGTGGAACTAACACTGGTGCAAACAGATCTGAAAATGTCAGTTTCACATTTTCTTTGTGCTTCTGCCTCTGGCTAGGCCGGGTGCCAAGAAACATTGCAGCACACAAGCTATCTAGCTATTGAAGAGCACACTGAAAGTGTTTCTTGCAGCACATTTGCAGAAAACGAATTTCAGATTTAACATCACATATTCTCACACTGGAATTCTCATTCTTTGAGCCACATCCTTCCAACGGGGAAGGCAAAACTACACTGAGGGACTGCCTTCAATGAAGACAGCTCAGTTCTGAGAAAATCAATAAACAGCCACTGAAATTACTCCACAAATCACTTTTGGAATAGACAAGAGATGACTGAAACTCTCAACACCTATTGAATAAATGCTCATATATTTGTATCACCAGTGCACTCATCAGTGATGAATTTGCACTGGCAGTAAGGTTGGTCAACTACATAATGCCTGCAGCGAGGCCTACAAATTGAGGACAAAACCCCATCGCCTTTCTTACCTTGTCTGAAGGGGACCTCATGTCAAAAAATGTACAAACAGGATGGCCAGACCAATGTTCAGTAAGATGACCATGCAGATCACAATTGTGTTAGGTCCCTGAAAGAAAAAACAGTGACAGAGTATTATAATACCATGGTTCCAAGTGAGGAGATGGACAGAGCTACCTTGATTCTGCTGTTCAAATATATGAAAATCACCCATCCTCAAGGAACATGCACCTGGTCTGAATTTCAAGCTAGCTGAATATTGATCAATACTTATCTATTACTACTCTAGTCCCATTTCTCTCCTGTGAATGCCTTCATTAAAAGAGACCCTGGCCACATGCACAGAAAACACCAAGAATGTAAGGAAAAAAAATCATAAAATGTCTGTTTTCCCCAAATTTTGAAATTCCAGACTTACTTCACTGGACCCACCAGGGGAGCTCTCGTGGCTGGGGACACGGGAAGGACAGGAGGAAATGAACTCCTGTATCCCTCACAGATCTCGAGGGGCCCTCCAGACTGAGCAGTGTGGGAAAAGTTCCCGAAGGTATTTGTGAGGTCGTGGAGGTCCAGGGCTGACCCTCAGCATTTTGGCCCGCACGAAGCTTGGGCTCGGACAGCAGGCTTCCAAACGAAACACTGGTCCCAGATCATGCTTAAAGCCCACATCGTGCAAAACCCGGCAGGTGACAATGGAGAATCTCCTCCAAAAGGCTGCGGGGGGGTGGGGGGCAAAAAGAGCCCCCAGATGTCTCAGTGCAGCCCTGAGACAGCACGCTCCTTTAGGGTGACAATCAAGGGGGTAAATAAGGCTGAAGGAAAAGCAGTCCCCACATTGGAAAAGGAACACTGCTGCCGCAAAGCTGTCCCGGCAGCTCCCACCTCATCCCCGACCGCCATCACCACCTCACATCACCTCGTCCCCCTCCTCCGCGTCCTGCCCCGCTGCCGGGGCCGGGCTCCGCTTGGCCCCCGCCCTGTGCTCCGCCCGGCTCTCAGTCTTTCTGTCGGCCGGGGGCTCGCTCCTGCTCGCCGCTCTGCGCTCGGGGCTGTGCCGCTGCCCGGGCTGCTTGTGCTCCTGGGGCCGCGGCTGCCGCCGCTCCTCCGCCTCGTGCCTCTCCTCGTGCTCCCGCGGCGGTAGCGGGGTAGCCCCGCGCGGCCGAGGCTCTCCCTGGGGCTCCGGGGACGGCGGCCCGCGCTCGGAGAGCGGCTCCTCCTCATAGTCCGCGCCGGGGGAGACCGGGGAGGTCCTGACGGCGTAGCTGTGGTAGCCCTTGTAGTGCTCGACGTCGGGCTCGCGCGCCATGCGCTGCAGCGGCGCGATCTCCATCTGCTCGGCAGGACGCCCCGCGCCCCGCGACGCCGGGCGGACTTCGCCGTCGGACGCGGAACCGCCGCCCGCCCCGGCGCTGCTGCCGGGCCGAGGGGCAGCGTCCTGCCGGGCCTTGGCCCGCTTGGCCTCCGGAGGGGTGGCGGCGGGGCTGGGGAGCGGNGAGGAGGCGTCGCTTCCTCCATGTTGACGGCGTGCTCCGCGTTCTCCATGATCTCCTGCAGCAGCCTCCGCTTCTGGTACTCGGGGCCTGCGGGGAGACGGGGAAGGTGGGAGAGGGCCCGGCTCCGTGCTTCGCAGGAGAGCGAGGTACGCCTGCCTTGCTGTCGCCTCCCCCTTAGAAACGACCCCAACTCACCCTGTGCTTTTTGCCTTTCAGGCCCAGGACAAGCTCGAGGGAGAATGGAGTGAGGCCGCGTTTTGCGCTGCCCGCCCCAAAGCAGAGCCTGATTCCAGAAGGGGATTCCTGCATCCCTGTGGCACACTGCCCTGCAGGGAGGAGCAGGCCCAGGGGCTTCAGATGGGACTCATGAAAAAGTGAAAATCTACACCCCAAATTTTTGCGGTTTGGAGTTGCACAGCAGGATTATCCCAGGCCTAAAGGGATCAAGCTGTCATCCAGGGTGGTTTTTCTTTTTTAGTGTTTTTTTTTTTTTTTTCCTGTCCGGAAAACTCTTCAGTGTGACTTCTTTGGTGTCTAACAGAATGGAAACTAAAAGTTCATAGAGGGAGGAGGTGCCCTGCCTCCTCAAGAAAGGCAGGTATCTCTGGATGATCTGTCTTTCATTGCACTCTATGGGCAAAACATGTTTATTATGCTCAGATTGGGGCTGGCAGTGAGGGCCAGCCTTCCTCTCTGCCCTGACACAGGCACCAGCAAAATCAGCTGGCACCATCACACAAGGTGACTCAGGGCTTCAGGTTTCATTCTGGTCACATCTCTCATGCTGACTTGTCAGCTCTTAGCAACGTTGCTGTCACTTCAGTTATTTGCTTATCATTAAATCTTGACTTCTTGTTAACCCTGGGCCAGGTCTGCAGAGCAAATTGCTGAGGAAATCAAGCAGAGCCTGACACTGAAGACAGCCCATCATGCTGCATTGCTGGCAGGGCAAAATCTACCAGGGAATGACCAGGAAAGTCTGAAAAACAGCAGCACGCAGTGCTCTGTATAATGGGATCTTGACAGGGGTCCTTGCATGTCCCTGCAGATGGGAACATGAGCATGCTCCTTTTAGTCATCGTGGGGTTGCAGATCAGCACGTCCAAAAGAACACACCTGCTTTTGGAAATGGTGTTGGTCTCATTCTGCTGAATCCTAGTAATGCTGAGAAGTGCAGACATACAGGGCTTGGCACGTGCTCCTGAACAGCACAGACCCTGGAGCCACAGTGTCCCCAGCTGCTTCGTGGTTCCTCCCCTCCTCTCCTCCACCCCAAGGACTAACACAGACTTGACCCTGCTCTGGAAATTGGAGATTGGTGCTTCATTCCCTCTAATAAATCAGGGGTGTGATTTGCACACTGCTAACTCCTGCCCACTCAGGGCAATGTCTCTGCTCCAAGGGGGTGGTGGGGAGGGAGGGCACTGATTTTAGCTGCTGTGCCCTGTCTACACACTCCTGTCAATCAGCAGGCGACCCATTCAGGGCCATTTATTTCTGGCTGCAAATGGATTATTTGGAAGCCTTTTCAACAGTTGTTCAGACTCCTCAAAATAGGCTGCTCTGGGCTCCTTGCTACCTCTTAGTGCTCTCTTCTCCTCCTAAATAATTCACACCAAAACTCCCAGCTGTCTGGAAGGGACTGCACAGCCCAATTGTCCCTCACTTCCTTCACCTGCCAGCATAGTTTAGCAGGAACTTTGGCTTTCATCCCTGCCCACTAGGTTTTTAGGGCTGATATCCTAAAGGAAACCCAGAGCTAAATACTTATTAAAGAGGCGAGGCTCACTGAGCAGGACTGTCCTGTCCCCAGCACAGGGATAGCAGAGGGAAATGCAGCTGCCAAACACTGCCAGGCTCTGCTCCTGGCTATGTGACCAGATGCCACAAGTCCTAGCGAAATATAAGAGTGGATTTCTGACATTTTGTTCTAGGAAGGTGCAGCCTTGCAAGAAGATACACCTCTCCTTGTTATATTCTGATCACTTAGTGGAGGTAGAGATTAAAAAGAATTGCAGAAGAAGAGCACACACCAGCCTCACGCGTGGCCATAAGACCCAGGTAAAGCCACACACAAGTGCAGTGAGGGGATTCAGGTAGCAGGAGCAGATGATGGTGTGTCAAGCATTTTGCAGAGACCACTTCACTTGTCTCATTCAGTTGCTACAGGTGGAAGAAGCAATCCAGCTAGATGTCAAAAATCTTCCAACAGGAATTCCAGTTTCCTTTGCTTCTGCGCTATAAATACCCCAGTGTGCAAAGGGTGGATGTGGAGCTGTGAGTGGCAGCTGAGGGGCTTATGCCAGGATCAAGTGACGTTTAGCTATTGTTAAATGAAGTGTCACACGCTGGCTCATGCCTGTGCCCAATCACTTTGGTGGTTCCCAGCCCAGAGCCAGCACCAAGGCCCTGCAGTGCAGCAGGAGGAAGGGGCAGCTCTCCACTGCTCCAGCTCCCTGGATCATAGGTGCAGGACAAGGTGGACATACAGGGAATTTCAGCAAATCGGTCAGTGTGTCTGTCTGGCCAAGCAGCAGGTGTGTGCTGCTCCTGCTGCCTGCCCCGGGCTGGGGTACTGCTGCAGTGTGGGTGCACTGTGATCAGATCGGCGAGTTTTGCTGAATAGAGACATTGTTTGGCTTCTATCTCCAGTTTTAATGCTGTGATGGACACTGACATTTGATTCAGGTAACAAAAACACATAGTATGAAAGACAGGGTAGGAAATGTAGGCACTCGGATCTCCATTTTTTGCTCTACTGTTACCTCCCTTCTCTGAAAATGAAAACTTCCCAGGAAGAACATGTGCCTATCTAGCCTGGTTTAGGGAAAGGTAGTGACATTGATAGTGCTGCTTCTAACATTACACTTCCTATCCACTAATCCCCAGCACTTTCTGTTAGAGAAGGAACTCTCCAGTGTTTTCTCAGCCATATAATTAACAGTGATGCTAAGAAATTTATAGGAAATTAGGGAAGTAATATTTTGCATTATCAACTTTCGTACAAGATATTACAGCTCCTAATTAGCTGAATGTGATGGCACCGTTGGTGCAGTTTGTGGCCCCACAGGATATGGGTTATGAGTCAAAACTGTTCCAAGAAAAAGCCACTGTGGCATAAGGGATGTATCCACAGGAGTGCTGCACACAGCTCCCAGCTCTCTGCTGGCCCCAGCAGACACTGGGAGGGCTCCATAGTGGGGAGTAACAGGCAGGGAGTTTGGAAGGCTGCAGATTTTTCCTCCAGGCTATGGTAACATCTTGCAACAGGTCAAACAGTGGTGTAAGGAGATCAGCAAACCACCCATGTGCAGGGGACTTTGCTGAACTTGTGCAAAAGTGGATCTGAGACACATAGAAGGGACAGCTTGCTGAGTTCTAAAGTGGGAGAAGCGCTGAAGCAGATTCCCCAAGGAAATGGCAAAATCCCTCTTGGAAGAAGCCTCCTGTCTTACCTGGCTGGTAGAAGTCTGGGGAGAGCTCCCTGGCCATCATCCTGGCTATGCCCGACTCATTGTTAGCTGCCTGAGCTGCCTGCTCAGAGCCTTCAGCCTTGGCTTTGGCGTGAGTCGTCCTGCAGAGGGAAGAGGGGACAACAGTGAGCTCCATCTGAGCTGACACTGGCCCACGTTTTCAACAAGGGGCACAAAATGCTCGTGGCTGAGGTGTGACCAGCAGATGGGGCAGGTATGTTTGCAAACATGAGCACGTTCACGTGTTGCAGGGAAGCAGCAGGTGGTGCAAAGTGGACTTGCCACCTTGCTGCAGTTCACAAAAATTCCCCCTCTGAGGAGTGCCTGAAGCACCTTTGCAGGCATCACAGGAACACGGAGGGACAACAAGGTGACAGCTGGGCACCACAGCACTGTCACCACCCTGAGTGAGCTGCTGAACCTCAGCATGCCTCTTGCCAGTACACCCAGCACATTTTACCCCACGTTACACTCCTGGAGCTCTCCAGCAACAAACTCCAGCTTGTCCAAGGGACTCCTCTGCTTGCAGCAGTTCAGGGGCTGCTCTCACCAAGCACAAGTGCTTGGAAAGGCAGAGCCATTGCTTCCCTCACAGCCTGAGTCCGTGAGTGCTCTCTGCTCCTTCCCAGCACACCTCCTGCTTGCTCCCTAGGGCTGTCTGAGGTATTCTGCTGGCCGCCTGTTGTATTCCTCACATGCCTTGCACTCAGTGCCCTATGATCTTTTTGCTAAAAGCAGGGTGAGCTTTGCAGCCCAGCTGCTCACAGTCTGGGAGGGAATTGACTTCAAACAGTGGGAGTGCGAAGCTCCTTATGCTCAGCTGCTCTGCTCCACCCATGGCTCATGGAGGCTTTCCCCATGCCCTAATGCTCCCCAGGGCTCCCTCTGTCTCCCTGCAGCAGAGTACACATTGGCTGCACCAGTGCAAAACCACTTATTTTGGGGCAGATACACAGTTAGCAGCCCTTAAACATCAATTTATTATGAGTTTAATGAGGTCATGCAATGTCTATTGAGCTATTTAAATGATAGCCAGACTTTTCAGACTCAGATTGGAATTCGATTGGTCCTTTCCCATTAAAGTCAGATCCAGCATGCAGACAAGACTAGCTTTACCCTGAAAACCTGACAGCTGCAATGAAAAGGTGATAGAAATGCTGTTCTGAGACCCTCAGAGAGTGGATTATATATACACGCATACATGCACACACACACACACCATTTTGGGTTGCTGCAGGGAAAGAATTAAAGGCAGGGCATTAATCCCAACTGATACAGGCAGCAGTGTGACTTGACAGGGAGCCGAAAACGCTGCTCAGCACCCTGAGATAGAGCAGAGGACGCAGAGCTGCTGTGCCTGGGACCATGTCTCTCTGGGACGTCATCCCACTGCTGCAGACGTGGCTCACCCCTGCCTGCACTCACACCTTATCTCTGGCTTTCTCTGCAGGCTGAGCTGCCTGAGATTGCTGTCATTCTTGGTCTTTTTATCCAAAATTCTTACCGCTCCTGAAACACCCAGAGAGGCAACTTGATGAGGGAGAAGATGGCATTTTTAAGCCACTGCTCACAAGCAGGGGGTCTGAGGCAGCTCTGAACTGAGAAATCACCTCCTTTTTTGGTAGCATGTAATCAGTGTGATTAACTCCACTGAGGTCTGGCAGGGGCCGAGGGGATGGCTCTGTGCTCTCCATGCCCAGGGATCAGAGGGGGCTCATCTCATCTCAGGGAGCACGTCTGCATGATGCCAGCCCCACAAACAAGGTCACCAGACAGAGCCCAGCTCTTCGCCCCACAGGATGTGTTCCAGACCCTGCCTTTGTCTTGCTGCTCTGAGTTGGGATTCACCATGCAAGGATAAAAACTTCTGAGCAGACAGAGGCTCTTCCTGGACACTTCTGAGTCCCTGCAGGGAAGGGGCCAGCACCTGGAAGTGGAGAGATCCTTTCCTAGGGGTAAATTCCAAAGAAATATCCTGGCAGTGGACTGAATGCAGGGTCTGTTCTCTCTAATAGTAGGGATGGAGCTGCACTTGTGCTGACATGGTACCAAAGGGGTGCAGATGGATCCTGGTGTGCCTGGTGACAACGCATGGTGCTGGAGGTGACAGCACAGCTCTGGAGTACACTCTACTCTGCTGGAACACTGTGACAATGCACAGCTTGCAGGGAAGGGCCTAGCCATAACAATGACATCAAGCTCTCATGGAGTATTTCTGAATGTACTGTTTATCCACATAGCTGGCAGTGCCGGGGAGGGGAGCTCAATGCAGAATAAAACGTGGCCGCAGTGGCAGAGCAGCAGACAAATAGCAGGCACCCAGGGAGAGCCCAGGGCACAACCAGCAACAGGATTCATAAGCCCGTTTTCAAAGCAGTGCTGGCAAATGAGCTGTGAGCATTACATGTACCCAACCAGGGGCCAAGAACACAAAGAGGAGCCTTGAGAATCCAGTGGTGGTGCTCCCCACCCCAAGCAAGGCTGCACAGAGTGGGGACGAGCACTCCCTGCTCCCACCCAGAGCCATCTCAGGACCTGACTGCTGCAGGATGCTGAGAGCAGGGAGTTAAATGCTTCGCTTCTTCCCTGGCATGGCTCTAATGCTCTAATCGTTTTTGTATTAGTGTGTGGTCAGAGTTCTGCTCCCATCCTCCCTGGCCCTGTCCCAGCAGCACTGCCCAGTTCATTCCTGACTGCTGCTGAAATCCCCTGCGGACACACGAGCCGCAGCTGAGCGCTGTGCTAACAGGTGAGGCCCAGAGCCGCGCCGGCAGGGCCGTGTCTTCAGACAGTTTATGTGGTTTTGCACATCCACATCGGCTTAGCCTGTAAATGAAACTGGAATTAGCAGAGAATGCTGCAGATACCAGGAGGGTTGGGGCACCTGCAGGTGCGATGATGACCTTGTGGCCAGGAACAGGAGAGGGCTGAGCCCTCCGCCTCAGCTACTGCACATCCATGTACTCAGAGAAAGATAAACCCATCCTGCACTGTTTTTCCCTCTCCGGGGACTGCTTGTTCTGTCAGTAGAGCAAACTGTGCCCTGCTTGATTGAGGTCCTGCGGGGACAAGCGTGCAAATTGGGCTACATGCCATGCTGTCAGCACGGCCATATGGAGCACAGGGAACACAGGCAAGTTCAGCACACTTCCACAGTCATGCTGGTGGCATTTTGTCCTTCTGAAGAACCTTCAGATAACAGTTTGTCTTGGCAGGGATGCTTGCAGCACTCAAGAGATACAGGGAAAGCCACAGAAGTGCTTTTGCTGATGGCAACGTGTTTCCTTCCATGCTTCTGTGTTCACATTGCGAGGGAAGAGGACAAACAGCACAAGACACTTTCTGGCTTCTCCGTTTTCCACACCACCTTTGGCACTGAGGCCATCCTTTTCGTCCTACTTACTCCCAGTCCATCTCCTCTGTGCCTTGATCTCTGCCTCCATGCACACACAGATGCCTGCAAACCTGTGTTACCCACTACCCCACTTGCCCATATTCAGCCCATAGGATTGGAACACCCTTTTTGTTTCATCTCAGTGCTGGTGTTGCCCATCTGTGTGCTCCACCCACGGGCATCCTGCCCAACAGCCAGGCATACATTTTGCTTTCCTATTCCTCATCTTATTCTATCATTTGTGTGCACGTACCTACTCAGTTTAGACTCTGCCACTCCCAGACCTGCGACTGTGCTGGTTTATATCGCGATCTCTGTGCCTGCAGGGTGTGATCTGTGCATAAAGCAGCACAAACTGCCTCCTATGGGAAACATTCACATCACTGTAAAGGAAACCCCTGAAGAGGAACCATGCTGGCCTGCAGAACAGCCCTGCCTCGCAGCCTCCTCCCTGGCAACCAGCTCATGAGATGCCCTGGGATTGTCACTGGCTGTACCAGCACTTATACCGAAGCAGTGCCACTGTAAACTTTGCTTTGTGAACTTTTTGAACCTCTCCTCATTGCTTCCTGCATAAGGAGCACCAACAGCCCATTCTGTCAGGAGAGAAGCATCCTTCAGTGTGCTGTGCTTCAGGATCACCTGGCAGAGCTCGCTGCAACCTAACGAGCTCAGCAAGCATTAGCCTTTATGATTACTTGGTAAATTCTTAAAATACTGAAATGTTATCCTCAGCTCTAAATAGCTCAAAGCTGCTTGCATCTTTCACCAAGGGATATTTCCCCTCAGAACAGTTAAAGTGACATTAATCTCACAGCAGACAGACCTGCAGCTGTCTGCAAGACGACAACCTGCAGACCCTGGTCCTGCAGTGATAGCATCTGCAGAGATGTCTGGGGGGGGTAAAAAAGGGAGATTTAGAGCTGCTGACTGATTCTGCAGGTGTTTAGGGTCATCCTGCTTGGGCAGAGAAGGGCATGGATATGTCCACGTCACAGTGGGTTGGCCCAGTGAAACAGGAGGGCTGCAGCAATTACTTGTCTCAGGAGATCTCAGTCTGACCCAAGAGCTCTGCCATATAGGTGGCATTGCAACCTGAGTGGGTTCTACCTGAGTGTCAGTCCTGGATCAGGTCAGGAGGTGGGCATTCTCTCTGTGGCACTGCTGGCTTCTTCAGTGAGAAGTTTTAACAACATCTAGTTCAGATTTTCTTTTCAAATTTTAGTAATCTGAATCTGGAGAGAGGGGAAACACAGGCAACATTTTGGCATTTCTTTTTCCCAGTCAGCAAAGGCATAACGGGATTTTTTTTATTTTTTATTTTTGTAAGGAAATGAAAGCAGGCGTGTATTGTATTTGGTCAGAAGCCCAATTATTCATTGAAGTCTAAGGCAGCAGCATTTTTCTACCAGTGCTTGGGTCTCTCAAGCTGATATTCACGTGTTGGAACCCAGACGAATGAAGAGATGAGGCTGTGAGCTAGGATAGGTCCTGCACGCCTGCACCAGGGCTGCAGAGAACATCGGCGGGTCCCGAAGGAGCAAAGCTACAAAAACTGGAACCCAGACAACCTAAGGGTTGTGTCTGGGCACCAGCATAAGCTAATCAAATGCGCCAGGAGGAGAAAGGGATTCTGTATCTCAGGCTCCATATCTGAATCAGACATTTTACTCCCATATTTTTTATTTTTTAATATCACTCTGTATCACATTCCACAGAAGTGATGATAACCCTTGTGCAAAGCCTGGCTGAAACCAACTATTCCCCAGCCCAGCTCCTGCCGGCCGTCTCCAGCCTTTTGGAGGGGACTCAGATCCCTCCTGCTTGGATCAGTGCAGCACAAAGCTGCCATTTTCCAGACTGAAGTCTCACTTCATTTTTGCCTCCACATTTGCAAGCTGTTGAGATAAGGATTTCCCACTGGATCAGGCCTGGCAGCCCATGAATCCTGCTGGCCAGGCTGTATCCATCAGTGTCCAACCCTATTCTCACATGGGATCCCAGTAGGTCCCAAAGGCCCTAAAAAAAAAACCAGGAAAGCACTCTACCACCACCATCTGCATTCTCCTTAGAGCTGCTGGAAGTGCACGCTCCCTGTTACCCTACTAGAGCATGAATGAGCCTCAAAAAATCCATGTGAGGAGGTGGAGAGCAAGACAAAGCCGCACACACCCTATGCTGAAGTCAAAGCACGCCTCAGCCCAATAGCCAGGCCTGGCCAAAAATGTGTCCGTCAGTGCTCACGGCTGCAGCCAGCCCGGCTGGAGATGAGGCCGCTGCGGGGAGGGATGAGAGAAGGGTGAAGGTGCAGCAATTCAGAACACTGCGCTGCTCTCCTGGATGAGGAGTGCCCAGCACAGCACCTCACAGTGCAACGTGCAGCCGGGCTGGGGCTGCTGCTGGCCGTGGCTCCCAGCTGTCGCTCTCGGCAGCGCTGATAAAGCTCTGCTATGCGCTCCCTTATTTAGTCAGGACGCTGTGCTGACTGCAGCGATTCCTGCACGTCATTTGCACCTTCCGTGAGCCCACTGGGGCTGGGAAGGCTGGGAGCAGTGGGACGGCTGGGCAGGGTGGCTTCAGGAAGAGATACGGGGCCACGGGTGTGAGTTGAGGGCTTATATATCCCAGTGGCAGGATTGCCGGGCAGCTGTACATTCAAAAAATATTCAAAATGTGATAATTCCTAGTTATGTCCTCCAGCCACAGAACATCCAGCTGCTCAGACCTCAGGGACAGCATTTATAGATAGCAGGTGAAGCACACTGACATCCTTTGTCCCTTATACCTCAGCTTCCCATTGGTTCTATGACTTCCAATGGACGTGTTTTAGTGTTGTTAGCAGGACACATACCCATCAAACAAGCTAGAGCCTGGCCAGGTCCACGCTGTGCAGGACACATGGCAAAGTCCCTTTGCTGAATTTGGTCCAAGCCAGTGGGAAGCACAACAGCATGCAGAAGAGATCACAGCAGGGACTGCTGCACTGGGACAGACACTGATTTTGTCCCCTGAAAGCCTCAGAGAGAAGGAAATATATTCTTCTGTGAGCTGTGCAGCTACTGAGTACACAGCTTCAGAAATCAAACTTCAGAATGCAGCCAGCCCTGCCCCTCCTCTTGCATTCTATTCTATCCTATCCCATTCCATTCCTGCCATCAAACCAAATGCCATTTCCATCCTCAGCCCCTTGCACAGGTGGAAAGCAGATGGGTTTCCAACCAGAGGGTTGAGGAGGGACCCGGGCAGGGTAGGACAGCACTGGATGGGCAGGAGCTGCCCGGAGCACCCAACCAGCAGGCACTGGAACCGGAGCTGCCTGCAGCCCTCCTGCTGCACTCGCCCACCAGCACGGCTCAGTGCCTGGCTCTGCTCAGCACAAGTGCTGCTGCCTGCGCATCCCAGCACAGCCACGTGCCTGAGATTCCTACAGCACAACCGGCAGAGGCAGCTCAGCACTCAGGCTTGTTTTCCTCTGGATTTCTGCATCTTCAAGAGCCTTTTATGGTGTAAAAGGGTGATTTCTGCTCTGAGCTCCCCAGCAGCTGGATTGCGTGTTAGCTCAGCTCCATCCAGGGCCTCCCCAAGTGCCAGAAGCAAATGGAACCCAAATACCACATGCAGTGCCAGGAGCCATGGCACAGCGTGGCTGCTCAGCACTGGCAATTAGTTCCTAGCAGTAATTGCATGGAGACATCGTGTCCTCCCCAAACAGGGATCCATGTGGCCTCAGAGGCATTTCTCATGTCAGGTACATGGTGCCTTGCAAGGAGTAATATAAACACTCAATCTGGGGAACTCCACCTCACAGTTATGGGCTTGGGAGACATTAACAATAGCACAGCCCTTTATAAACCACAATAATTTATTTTCACGACACACATGAGATTATTCTCTGCTATGGATGTAGAAACTGAGACAAAGTTCAAAGCCGAGAGAAAGTTGGTGACAGAGCTGGGATTTCTTCCTAGGACCCTTTCTAGGCAAAACTATTTATATAATAAATTAAATTTATTATTTATTATTAT
Organism: Odontophorus gujanensis; assembly: GCA_013399175.1. Lineage (NCBI taxonomy): Eukaryota > Metazoa > Chordata > Aves > Galliformes > Odontophoridae > Odontophorus > Odontophorus gujanensis. The sequence goes on from VXAB01006424.1 coordinate 72,613, forward strand.
TTACACTTGAGCCCAAGGCTGAGTGGAACAGGAGGGAGAAGGAGCTCAGCATGAGGCAGGAGTTTACAAGGCAGCAGAGCCAAAGCAGCACGCACCAGGAACAAAGGCGGGTGGACGGAGTGAGCTGCAGCCCACAGCCCAAAGCCAGTGCTGGCTTTGAGGTGGGTTGGGGAGCACTGGGGCTGCTTGGGGAAAGATGCCCCGCACAGCACTGTGCTCCACGAGGGGAGGGCGTCCCACAGCAATGCAGTGCAGTGCAGTGCATCCTCTGATTTCCTCCAGCTCCGAGGTTTCCTTAATAGGAAATTATCTCCCAGCCGCGCCTGGAGGGATGCGGTCCCCTGCGAGGGCAGCGGCTGCATTCCAGCCCCTGATGGAAAGCGCTGCACAGCCGCTTTTGATCCAACGTGTAAATAGTGTATAATAAAAAGGGGCTTATATAAACTGACTGACATGTCAGGGAGCGCCTTTTGCAGCTCCAGCCTCCTCATTTCTGGGTGTGAGCACTGCGGCCACGTGCTGCTGCTGGGCACAGTGGGGCCAGTGTTGGCGGAGCCTTCCTGCCAGGACAGGGTCTGTGACGCTGCTGTCCCTGCGTGACTTCTGAAATCTGGACGGTTTCTCTCTGTTGGTTGTTCAGGCAACAGGGCTTGGAGAAAAAACAATCGTATTCCCTACAAATTTCAGAGCCAGGAACAGAGAGGCGTCTCCGGGCTGTGAGGGCAGGCAGAGTCAGGGTTTGGAAATAAGGAGCCCTGCCCAGGGCAGTTATTTCCTATGTCTGCATGGTAATTAAGCAACTTTGATAATTAAACCCTCAAAAGACACAAGGCAGAACAGCGCTGCAGCCACCGTCACCTCCCAGCAGCCCAAGCACAATGCAAATGCCACAGTGTGGCCCCAGAACCACGGTGGCAGAGAAGGAGGGGGTCACCATCCGTGTCCTGCTGAGCCCCGTGGGGTCCTTGTCACTGGGCAATGACAGCCCCAACCAAAGAGAGACAGTTCCACCACTCAGACACACACAGGGATGGGGCACACGAGCAGGACTTTCCCCTGCCACGCCCAGAGCTGCTCTGTCTCATCCTGGCATGGACACAAGGAGCCATCAGCACTTTCCTCTGCAGCTAGTTGCTAACACAGCTAATTCTGAGCACTGCCCACCTGTCTGGTCCCAAAGCACCTCTGCTGGTGCAATGGGAACCGAGGGGACGCGAAGTGGCCACGTGCCTTTGCACACACCGTGCATGCTGCTCCTGCCCGTCAGACCTGCCATGGCTCCACAGCCAGAGGCCAACAGGCTGAAATGCACTGCCATCATGCAGGCCGCCTGGAAACTGCCCACGCCACCACACCGTGGGCTCCAGGGCAGAGCCATGCTTTGCTGCTGACAGTGTTCCTTTAGGATGCTTGCTGCTTATGTGCCTCTTGGAGTTACCATCATCAGCATCCCCACAAACATCACCACGGCCACTCCAGTGTGATCCCATCTTGCCGGATTCACACCATCCCACCACATACCCCCATCACACCAGCTCCTTGACCCCACTGATCACCAGCCAAGGGGAATGGGGGACTGGACTGAGCGGGGTGAGAAGAAGGAAAGAGTTTGGTTGGAGCCTGGTTTCTCTGTGTGGGTGTTTGCCACAAAGACTCTTCAGAGGCCAAAAAAGTATGAGTCAGGCTAAAAAAGGAGATGGAGACAGCAGAAAGCTGGAAGCTCTTCCCCATTCCATGGCAGGTCCTGAACACCACCCCTCCCCGCCCCTCCCCAGGATGCCATAAGGGCAGTAAAAAGAATTAAATAGAAATTGCAGCGAGCCACGTTTGACCCCGTTGTTGTGGTCCAGAGGGACAGAAACCACCACCCTGAGGACCCCGCACACCCACCTGGACGCCGCGATCTCCGACTTCTGCCGGGCGATGGCTGCTGCCCTCTGGGCCCCCTCCACACTCCGGTCCACCTTCTGCCGGATCTTGGCGCTCTTGAGGGGTATGACGCGCTTCTTCATGCCCTTGACGAGCATGTTGTGGCGGTACTTGCCCTCCTCCTTCTTGCCATCGGGCAGCGTGGTGCAGCCGTAGCCGTGCCGCAGGTTGTCCAGCCACTCTCCCTCGTACTTGAGCCCGCTGGAGCGCTCGCTGACCCCATAGCCCGAGCGCTTGTCGTTCTTCCACTCACCCATGTAGGTCTCGGTGGTGGTGGCATCGATGTCGGACTCAAAGGGGGGGTACTCCTCACCCTCCGCTCCCTCACCCAGGCTGGCGGTGGACGTGGCATCGCTGGCGGCCGAGCTGATCCCGCTCTCGCTCTTGAGGAAGCTAACGCGGCTCTTCTGGCTGGCCAGCGACGACTTGGACTCGGACTTCTTCAGCTTCCCCAGCAAGGAGCCCCTGCGGAACAGCCCCCCTTTCTTGGCCTTGGCGGCGTCGGCGTCGGCGTAGAGGCTGAGGGCGAATCCGCCGCGGGTGATGGTGGGCGAGGCGGGCAGGCTCTCGGGGTGTGCGGCGGGGGAGTCCTGCTGCAGCAGCGTGCCATTGCTGTGCTCACTGCGCAGGGAGGACAGGGAGGTGCGCAGCGGGGAGCGCACCACCGAAGCCATGCCGTAGGGCACGCTCTGCCGCACGCCGTAGCCGTGCCGCATGCCGTTGGTGAACTGGCCCTGGTAGGTTCCTGCGGGAGAGAAGAGGCAGGCGGTGAAGCAGCCGCGTGAGGGCAAGGCGGTGTGGTTCGGTGCCTGCCGTGGGGAAGGGGTGCTCGCTGTGCCGTCCCTGAGCTCAACATCCAGCAGGGATAGAGGACACGAGGTGGTCCTGGCAGGGGACAGACCTCCCTTGGCATCTGCTCTGCCCCAGCACAGCTTGACTGCGGTCCTGCAACCAGACTCACACAAACAGCAAAGCAGGGAGTAGAGGAGCAGCTCTGTGAGGGGCTCCTCCAGCGCTGCTCCCTCCTCTGGATCCAGCTCAGGAGAGCACATGTGGTGTGTCATACAGTGAGGGTCATAGGAGACACTGACTGCTGTGGCTGGGGCTGCACCTGAGGTCTGGAACTCTGCTGAGACACAGGAGGACCTGGATGCCTCAGGGAAAAGTACACTTTCCTCCGCCAGCCTGATCCTTTCCCTCTCTGCACCTTTGCAAGTTCCAGAATGGTAAACTGGAGGCAGCAGCTCTGATTTTCTCACTGTGATTCCAGGAAACTTAAGTTAGCAGAATGGCTCTTGGGAGGAGCAGGAGCATCAGCACCAACACAGCCACCCTGCCAAGCACCCTGCACCGTACAGAATGGGACAGTGTGAAGCTCCTCAGTGCCGAGCACTCCCAGCCCCTGCTGCTCCCCTTGCTCTGTAGATGTAGTTGCCTCAGAAACCGGTAAAACCACCCAAAACAAAAGCAGCATTCAGCTCTGCTCTCATCCGTCAGCCGGCATCTGGAAGGGGCCATCTGGCCCCAAAACACTGTGGGTGGAGGGCTCTGGGGAGGGCACAAACACCCTTGGAAAAGGCCCCCTTTGCTCTTTGCCCTCCCAGGTCTGGCTCCATGCATGGGCAGGGGACATGTTCACTATTTGTGTCCAAAAACGTCTGCTTTTCATTAAGTAGTGACAGAGATCTGCCAGGAGGCGCCAGCATCTGGGGAGCGAGCCCTTTCTGCCAGCTCAGAAGGAGGGGTGATCTGGCTTGCAGGCATTCATTCCCACATTCAGACACTGTTACTGAGACCAGGGATGACCCTGGTCCCCAGGGAGCAAATGCAGCTCCTTCTTTGGTGATGGTGGGAGTGCATATTTTACGCTCTCCCAGGCCACTTCTGCAGCATAATCTCTACTCCCAAGCTTCAGGTTTCGTTGAAATCCTCTCTGGACCCGCCTGTGGGGTGTTAACTTACAGCATCGGGGGCCAGGAAAGGCAAGCAGTGCCCAGCCAGGCAGCAGCTGCTGCCCCCAACCACCGCCCGCACTCCCTGCCTGGGGCACACAGGATTTCAGGCTCCTGCAGCACTGCATCTCCCCCCATGTGCCAAAGTGAGGGCTCATGCACTGCAGAGCACCTGCACCAGCCATGGGAGCAGCCTTTCAGAGCAAGGTGCCTTGGCCAAGAGAAGCTGTGGGTGCCCCATCCCAAGAGGTACAGGTTCTCAAGGCCACATTGGATGGAGCCATGGGCAACCTGATCTGTTGGGTGACAACCAGCCCACAGCAGGGGTTTGGAACTAGATGGACTCCAAGGTCCCTTCCAACACCAAATTTTGCTGTGTAAAACAGTAATGAATCTTCCTAACAAGAAGCTGCAGGGTGCTGCCCTGCTCTCGGCCCCACAAGGAGCCCCTGAAGCCAGCATCCCATCCCTGCCTGCACAGCAGAGAGCGGGGCTGACACTCGATAGGGCTGACACTGGAGACCTCCTTGGAGGACAGGCCAACCTTGCACATAGCAGGCTGCATCTGATATTGCCGCTGAATTAACCACCTGGAAGAGGAATTCTGGAAAAGTCTCACGGGCTTAGAGGGGTTCAGCCCTCCAGCAAGTCCCTGCTCCATCTTTTCTCCTGAGCAGCACCTCCTGGCTGGGTGGGAGCTCGAGCAGAGAGATCACTGGTGTGTCCGTGTCACACCATGATATATGGTGCCTGGCTGAGGCTTTGTGCCCGGGCACAGCCATCAGCCTAGAGCACAGCCAGGAGCACTGGGAGCAGCTCAGTGAGCTGGGACGGGTCACAGCCTGCTCACATGGGTACCGTGGCCAACAGAGACGTGGCTGGGATGGGCTTGGGGAGGTACTGACACCATCACCCCTCCCTGTGCCCTACCAATGACATCTGGGCACAGGCCCAAAGCCAGTGGAGCTACAGCAACACAAAGTCAACAGCACAGTGGAAAAGCACTGCACTGGAGAGTTCATATCCATGAGTTCCCACTCCATGGTTACCACCAAGATGCAAGCAGCCTTGGCCAACTCACTTCACATTTCCCTGACTCAGTTTCCCTCTGTGGGAAGAAATACCCTCTTTTCCCACCTCTTCAGCAGCACAGACATAGGGCTACCAGAGCACAGGAAAATCACCACCAGGATTTCTTTATAGTGTAGAGCATCCTGAGAGAAAACTGCTTTGAAATCACATAGTGGCAATCAAAGCAGTGTGGCCACAGCATGCCCTGGGACAGGCAGACACGCAGGCACCACCACGCTGCTCACAAGGGGCTGAGGTTCTGTGAAATAAAACAAAAAAGCAGTGAATGGGAATAGAAACTATTTTGGGTATAAATGGTTTCAGCTCTGTTCCATCTTCATGCAGAGACCTGCCCGATCCATCAGTATGTATTGGCCCTGGAGAGTGGGGGTGGCTGCCAGGGGATGCCCATGGGGTGAGGACGTGATTCCTGTGCACGTGTGAAAGAAAGCAGAATGGAGACAGCCCTCCAATAACACTTTGTTGCCTGCGTTTTCTTTTGTTCAGTGATAAAATGCCCAGGTACAAGATGCACCACTTTCACTGGAGCAAAGCAGAGAGCAGCCCTGCCTGCGTCCATGGGGTGGGAAGGATTGAGCTGCGGCACTGGAGAGGACTTCACCTTGAAGCACACCCGTTCCCTGTGGATGCATGGAACACATGGCAGCAGAACGGGATGGTCCAGCTGAAAGCTTCAGCCTCTGCTGTCATCAGCACTGCATCTCGCCTGCCCAGCCCACCCTGAGTCACTGAGGCAGGTAAATAATGCAGACAGCTCCAATGGTATCACTGCCTTCCAATCATCTGCTGTTACTCAGATGTGGTGATGACAGATGTGTCAGAACGTGGTGCAAAAGGCCAGGCACATCACAGGGCCACGTGCAAGACAGAGCAGCAAAAACTGAGTGCTTCCCTTGGGTGCCAACATCAGCTGGGGAAGGACTCTGATGGTGCTACCTCATGGTTTCATGTTGGAAAGGAAAGGGAAAAAGAAACAGAGACACAACATTAACTCATGGGTGACATTCAGCTCTGTAGGAAAGTATTCAGGTGAATACTGAAAGCTAAATTATTTTGCAACTGAGGCAGTCTACAGGAGTCAGAGTGCAGGATCTGGAAACAGGGATTGGAGTCTCTGCTCTCTTTCTGATGCCCCATGACCTTTGATGAGCTACTTTATCAACCCTCCACATGGAGGGAATGCGACGCAGTGTGTCCGCCGACCAGCAGCAGCAAGGTGCTGCTGCCATGGGGCATATGGACCCTATGCATAAAGACACATTGAAACAGTTATTTGTATAGCAAAGCACAGCTCTGAGCAGGACTCCCCTGCAGAAGCAGTAATGTTCTGCATCAGCAGTGACACTTCTTCCTGCAGTAAGTTTGGACGGACTTGAGTGGTCAAAGCCACAAGAGCATATCCAAAATGAGAGCTTCCTGACAGAGCAGACAAAACTTCGAGGCAGAAGTCAAACAGTCAAGTGTTGACTCATAACTTGTGTTACAAAAACCATTCAACCATGGAGTTGTTAAGGTTGGAAAGACCACTGAGTCTCAGTAGGACCACTAAGTCCAACCATCAACCCATCAGAATGGCAAGTTACTTCACATTCTGCTATGCACAGCCCATCTCACTGCCTGCCTATCTATCTTACACTGCAAAGGGCTCCAAGCTCCTTCCTGCTAACAGAAGGCACTCACATGCACTGATGGGACACTCAAGGAAATGTCCCACAGAGATCCTCTGTCTGACCACACACACCAGGAGCTCTGAACCTCTTGGCTGTCTTCAATCAGAATTACAGGAGTGCTCTGTAAGTCATCAGTCTCCCACAGGTGTTTGGTAGAGGAGAGAAGAGGGCAGCCCTGCCAGCTCTCAGCTTGGTTACACTGGGAACTCACTTCTTAACAGACATCAAAAATCAATATGGGATTTCCAACAGCTCTGGCCTTACTGCAGCCACAAGGTGCAGATCACAGACAAGCCTGTAAGTGTGTTTTAAAGCATAAAGTTTGAAATTTTATAAACACATATTTGAGGTTTACACTAAGTGTAACATAAGACACCAGCATCAGCTGCACCTCCCTGCAGCCCGCACGCAGCTGTGTGTTCCCAGGGCTCTGTCCTGCAGCAGCACTCAGGGATCACAAAGCTCAGCTCCAGAGCCAGCAGCTCTCAGATACTGGCCATAGCCATCTCAGCTCAGCTACAAACAGGTCCCATCAGCAGCACGGCCACAGCTGTGTCATGCAGATAGCAGCTGTGTGTGTGGGTGAGGAGACCACGCAGGAGCAGCTCCTGCAGGTCATGGAGTTGTAGAACAGCCAAGGCAGGACACGACTCTGACTCCCGGTCACATCCACCCAGCTCTGTGCAACAGACATGATGCTGGCCAGCACCAAGAGGTTGGCTTTGCCTGCAGCCTTGTGCTCACCTTTCTTCTGCCCTAAGCTTTCAGAACAAGATCTAATTCAAACTGCTACAGTAAGCTTGAAGTCCATTCAAACTCCTCTGGCACCTCCTTACATTGCCCTCAGTGACATGAACTTGAAATGCAGCAGCACTGCACCCCTGGGGAAGGATGTGTTCAGTGAACAGTGAGGAATCTGTGATACTTTGAGATCTTCAAGCAGTTGCCAAGCCGAGGCCTTCCATGCTGCTTACAGATATCTGATCGCTGTACTACACCACAGTGATCTGTGCTAACTACATCCCATAGTAATCTGCACTGCCGGGGCTATGCCCTCCATTAGTCCCTTTTCCTAAGGGCAATAAATCTGATGCCCTTCATTCTGAAGATCTGCACCATTACTGTTAATTTTCTTTATGAACTAGCTCCATCGCATGCCCTGGATAAATATAGATGTAATTCTGATACATATTTTGCAGCGTATTTCTTCCAAATCACCCTCTCTATTTAGCGATCCTAAATATGGCAGCGTGGAACACTATAGTACTGAAGAGCTACAGAATTACTTGCACAGAGATTCTTGTGATGTTTCTAACCCCAAAATTGCTACTAAAGCAAAATCACAATTAGACTGAGCCCATAGTACAGAGCACAGCACACATCCGCACCGTGGAGGATGGTTCAAAGGAGCCAAAAGGGTTTGTTATAGGTAAAGATGCGTGGCTGCATATTTTAAATGGCTCTGATAACTCCACCACCACATTTCAGCAAAGCAGTTGTCTGAGCACCCGTGAGACCAGCACTTCATACGCAGGCAAAGCACACTACGATGCTGCAGGTGGCTCCTGTCCAACACACAAACATTCCCAGCTCGATGCCCAATGAGGAGGGGATGGGTTGGCTGCAGGCGTGAACCTATGGAGCTGGTGCTGGGGTTCAGTTGTGAACGGGAACCTGAAGTCACTGGGAAGAGGAGCCCAAAGCCACGCAACGCAAACTCTGCTGCCAGGAGTTGCTGCTGGGACATTGGGGGGCAGCCCCAAACCAGGGGCAGGCAGCTGGCACCACGATGCCAGGCCCTCACCAGCGGGGGTGGGAGGAGCTCACCCCATGGCCATCACCACCCGCTCGCCCCACACAGCCCCCTCACCTCCATCCGCATACGTCTCAGTGCCGTAGCCATCCTGCAGGCCGTTGTTCCAGGTACCCTCGTACTTGGCTCCACTGTTCATGCTTTGCCGCGCGCCGTACCGTCCCTTAAAGCCATGGGTCCACTCGCCCCTGTACACCCACCGCCCTTTGGTCTCGATCCCCAGGCCGTGCCTCTTGCCCTGGGACCAGTAGCCCTCGTAGGTGTTGCCGCTGGGCCACGTGTAGATGCCCACCACCTCAAAGCCATAGTTCCAGGAGCCTGAGTACTCGCCCTGCCCCTTGGGGCCAGTGCAGATGCCATGCCCGTGGGCTTTGCCCCCTTCCCATCCACCGCAGTAGGCGCCTCCATCATCGAAATCGAACCTGCCCCCGCTCATGGTCCCCCCGATCCCGGGCCGCCCCCCTCAGCCGGGCAGCAGCAGAAGGTGGGGGCATGGCTGCCCCATGGCAGAAGGCTCTGGGTGCTCCTCAACTGCCTGAAGGGACTGGAATGGGAGGAAGGAGAAATTGGAAGGAGGGGAGAGGAGAGGAAAGGGGAGGGCAGGGGGTGGTGAGGGCCCCTGGGAGCTGAGCCTGGCCGGAGGGAGGGGAGGGATGGGACGGGGTGGGGGGGAAACGGGACGGGGTCCCGAGGCAGCTCCCGCCCCGCTGCTCTCCTCCCCGCCCGCAGAGAGGTCAGCGCTGTCCTAACAAGGCCATTGGATCCCAGGAGCTGCTCCCAAAAATAACCCCGTGGCCCGGCCCCTGCTTTGGGGCCCTTTTATGCA
>VXAB01006452.1:0-10059 GCA_013399175.1 Odontophorus gujanensis
TTCTGTTTGTGTAACACATCTGGATCAATAGATAAATCAACAGGGAGTAGTACCTTTGGTGCCATGTACAAGTATTATCGTCCTTTGCGGTGATCAGCTCCTCCAAGCCATACCCCAAAAAAGAGTACTTGCCCCTATTTCTGCTTATCTTTACAATCACAAACAGAGACACTGAGGCACCGCGACAACCATCTAGATGATTTGCAGTTGTCAGTTAGAGTCTTATAACCAGAAAGGCCTTGTGAAGCAAGCTTTGAGACAACAAAAGTAAAAAACAGTTTCCGTCCTTCACACCAACTGGATGCTCACCTGTGCAACCTGGTCTAGCGAGCCTGTTTTGGGAAGGGGGCTGGACTAGATGGTCTCTAGAGATCCCTTCCAACTCCTACAATTCTGTGATTCTGTTAACCTGAATGAGTGCTATTTTTACAAGAAAATAAAATATTTTTTAAAATGAACGAAGGAAAACATTCACCATCTACAAATTTCAAACTCAGTAGTAGGTTCCATCCTTGTTTGCATAAGACCATCTACTCTCTTCACAGTGGAATACTCAGTATGAGTTTCAAGTCTGAGATACATATCAAAGAAAGGACTGAAAAAAACTAAGTGTGCAACATAATATTTTTCATGAGTAAGACACACTGTACAGTAAACTGCACCCTTGCAAGTCAAAATTTTCAGTTAAGAAAGTGGAACGTTTATGTTTATATCTATACAAAGGAACCAAAGATGAGGTACCTCAGATATAAATAAATGATAAGGAATATAAAAAAATAAGCCTTCTCTTTTAAGAAAAGATGACAACAAAAGAAATTAAATGCCATATCTTTAAATTTAATCACTTTGAACAGTTTAAATATTTCAGATTTGAAGTTTATTCATTTTCTCGCTTTTTCTAATATTTTCCTTCTATAAAACTTAAAATATCAAAAACTAATTAAAAATTAAATACATAAGTAGCTAAATGCATAGATAAAATGCTTGAGAAAATTAATCCAATTGGCTGTTGTCACTGGCCATTTAACCGCATTTATTTTTATTAAAAAAAAATAAAAAAGAGAGAAAGGGAACTTTTCTAGTTACAAGTAGCATTTCTGGAAAATGGTATACAAAACATTTTCCTGATATATAACACATTACATTTTCCAGCTCTGTGAATTAGAAACAAACTCAACATGTTTCATATTGCAACCAGCTCTTGTCAGCAGGTGTTTAAATAATTGCAAATAAAGTGAAATGTGGTGCTTGAACAACAACAACAAGAACAAAATTTGTGGCAGTGCTACTCATGAAAACAGTTGGATTTTCTGTTTTTTTCAGAATGTTTCATACGGAATATGAAGGCAACCTTTTTGTTTCTGAAGATTACAATAGGCAAATAATACTCCTAGCAAAATATTTAAAGAACTGTGAATTTGTATAACAGATAAGTAAATGTCATGACACAATGTATCATGGTGACAATGCTGATACAGTCTCAAGATGTGCAGAACACTTTTGGAGATACTTTAAGGTGCCAGCACTCTTCCATATGGGGTTTATTCCAGAATGAGATTTTGTTTTTCAAAGCAAGTGCAAAAGGATGATAGCCAGTGGAGTCAACTCACTGCAGGTGCATACTCTTGAAGGATGACTTTCTGCTGTTTCACCACAAAAGGTAGTTCAAAAGTTTTTGTAAAAAAGACATTTGAAGTGTTCACACATTCGTTACATCAAAAGTATATATTTAAGATTAGAAATGTTGCTAAAAATAAAGTCCACTGGGGAATAAATAAACAGTTCCAAGACTGAACGAACCAGTCATTATCAATCTTCACAAACAGCACAGTCTGAATGTTAAATATACATGAGTAATAGTTACAGATAATGGTACCTAATACAAATATTATTGTTGGAACATGCAACCAAAAAAGTTATAAACAATTCAGAGGCAAAACCACTGATGCCAAAGTAAACAATTAATGCATTGATAGATAGAAACTACAGACAACTCATGAACAGAATAAGATGCTAAATTTGATAACATTCATTTTAAAAAACCTTATTTTGATCTAATTTGTAGTGTTAGTACTCGATGCTTCTGATTATTCTAGCTGGTCTGACTTAAAAGGGGAATTACAGTTTTCTAAAGAAAGAACACGTCTCAAGGAATGAATAGAATTGTGTTTTACTGCCTATCTTTAGTGCTTCAGTGTCTAAGCATAATATCACTGTTCCAGTTATCAGTGTGCAGCAGTTAGACATAGTTGTCCTAAAACTTTAGCCCATTACGTGGGTTTTGATACATGATCATCAAATTCTTCCAACTCCTTACAGTATGACAATAAGAAGTAATAACTTATAGGCTTGAAACATTTTTTTTCCCCCATATTAATTATATCACTTCATAAAAATGCAAAAAAATCTACAACTATAATTCCATGCAGTCTCAGGGAAAGTTTCTGGCTCCAGACATTCACTGAAGCATCTGAGAAACCCAAGAATGTTATAAAGAAATACTTGCAATAATATGAAAGAACCAAATGAAAGGACAACAACAAGTGTCTCAAACACTCAAAATTTGTACATATAAAGGGTAACTTGAATTTGTTTCCAAAGAATAATGTATGCTGTTCAATGCTTAGGACTCCATTTGTATTTGTGCAAAACAGAAATAGACAGTTAATGATGAAAAAAGGCTTTCAGAAGGATGCAAATGGAATTTTGCTAAGACCATTTGAACTAGCTAAATTAAGTTATTGTACTGGGAAGTCATGACCAAAGTCCAGTTAGAATCCTCTCTGCACAACATCTGGTGCAGTGATTTGCATGCATGCTGAGGAAACATAATAATGTGATCAGTAGCTCTACTTTTTTTACAGTACAGATAAAAATTTATTTCCTTCTTTTCTTCAAGAATAAACAACTGTTCTTTCTGATGTACGTGTAGCAATTATTATGACTTGATAGTGTCCTATACTGAATTTACAGAACATCAGCTACCAGTACAAGTCAGGTAGAAAATCTGACTCACTATCTGTATCTTTTGGATGCTTCCACACATCCATTAACGTTTCATATTTACGAGAAAAGTTTTTATCAGTGGTTAAAATGTATTTAAACTGTTCACAAACATGGATTGATTTTGTGTCCATTTTGAATAAATCCTACAATGGCAAGGTCATTAACAAAATACAAGGTGATTAAAATAAGCTTTGTTTCTATTTGTTGAGTTATTCACAATGAAGGCTAGAGGAGAGAGAACACAAGCTGCTATATTCCTTTTCCAAATGAGGTCTTTAAGATGGATCCTGGATTATGCTCTATAAATGGAAGCAAACTCAATTTTTGTTTTGAGTTCATATGATGGAATCTCTATCTTTTGAAGGACTGTTAAATTTCAATGAGCATCATGAACAACAGTAAAGTATTTTAATTATGGTGTTTTCACATAGCCTCTTATACAATCCTTGAAAAGTAAGAGAGTACATTGAGACATTCTACTGAGAGTAAGTGTGAAAGATAAAACTATGAAATTTATGAATATAAAGCCAGTAATTACCGTAGTATTATTTATAATTGACAGCACAGGGAAGATGATATTTATTCTGAATTACACAATATGATATACATATCATAGCATATATGATACTGTTTTGTTATAGCAAAGTAAGGACGTACTCCCCATCCCATTCAGATTGAAATCCAACTGGAGTTCAGAACAAAATTCCCCTTATTCTGGATCTTCTATATAGACAAACATATATATATATATTTAGCTCTCTTCTTTCAGATTCATTGGAGGTTAGTCTTGTTTCAATTTCCCTTTTCTCTCTTTGAGATATTCCAAGTTACTTCTTGTGGCCAAGTGATTTTACAAAAATAGCTAAGTAATTATTCACACTGACTGGTATCAATCAGAAGTGCTAAGTCAAGACCTAGAGAGAATTATGTGTCGCATGTCTATTCAAAGGAACTGCATCCTGCAGAGACAAAGGAACTCTCTGTACACACGTGAGTAAACAGTGAGATAAACATTTTTTTTCCTGAGTTGCGATCTTCAATTTTACAAAAGGTGAGATTCAGTGATTATTCATTTTATGTTCATAACCTTATCAAATCCCACGAGTTCAGATAGCTGATGCAAGCCATGTTTTAGTTTTGACTTTTCACCTCTTTGGGAGCTTGGTCAGGAGTGATACTCTTTAATGATGATAGTTGTTTACACATTGTAGTTTCTTTAATTGAGAAGTTCAGTTCCATTCTTTGATATACAGGAGAACAGAGACTTATCTGAGCATGTATTTGGCATTGTGGTTGAAACACCTTCCTTATTTTAGCCTATGAAGTTTCACAATATTTTCAAATATGGTAAGATGTCTTTTGATTAACTCATTTTTGTTCTTTTGAGTACCATGGCTATTAAAAAGCACACAGGATAGTTTCAATTATAAATTTCCTCTAAATAGTTCTGTTCCAAAATAGGTAACATGATAATTGGCTGCTGAAAAGTGTTCTTTTTATACTGTATAATAAGGACCCTATCCTTGTCTGTAAGCTTAATTAACGTATAGGAGTTGGACTTCAAACAAAAACAGTGCTCATAAATAACTTCTTGTATGTAGTAAAACAATTCTAAATTTTAAGTAAATGATAAATCAGTTTAGCTGTCAGCTTGGTGCAGACTCAACTTAGAAATAACAGTTTTAAAATGATGGTAGTATCCAAACAGAGATATCACACAGGCTTGAAGAAAATAGATGCTAATTAAACAGACCTTTTTTAATGTTGCCTTCTGTCTGGCATACTTTTGTATCTTTTATCTTTAGTGTAGACAGCACATACTGCAAAGATCTGATTAACATAAGAAATTATAAGTATGGAAACAAGGTTACCCAGAGGATTTTTTCCTCCTTCCCCCATTTTAAGAAATGCTTTTTAATCAAAGAGTAATGCTCAGTCTCCAGGCTAGCTAATTAAAGTCAGGAAGATTGAACTGTAAATGCATTAATGTTACAAATGCTTTTGGTATACACTTAAGTAATATGTGAGTAGACCATTGAAGAGCGGCTGTACTTGTATTAAAAGCTTTCTTTCTTTATTTTTGTTTTTATTTTTGTTTGTTTCATACACAGAATAAGGCTGGTTGGAAATTCTCAGAAAAAGCAGCAGGTTTAATGCATCAGCTGATGTAGCAGCTGAATTAGAAGATGAAGAGGTCTAGACTGAATATGGACCAAGGTCATTGCTTTCATGTTTTTGCCCTCTCACAACACACACACATATACACTTGCTTTTGTGTCACGGTGTTATCCGTGACAGTGACCCAAGGGAAACCGAGAAGGGAGAGAGAAAAGGAAAGGAAAAAAAACTGCACCGCCAGTGGCCACGCGGCCGCCCGAGCAGAGCCGTGCGCTCCGGGGGGAGGGGGAAACAGCGGGAATAGATGGGTCTACAAAAACAACGGCACGATCTGAGAAGGAACGGTAACTTTACTAAATCTAATAAAATTGAACAATTGAGAGAGAAACGGTTTCCAAACCAAAAGCTGGGAGCTTACGGTGGGGAGGAACCGCAGGGGAAGCACACGTGCTGAAACTCCATGGCAGCCGAGAGAGAGCGCGCCCAGGCAGAGCGCAGCCTGGCATCCAGTGCGGAGCTCCGCCCCTCTGCTGCTCCCAACAGCATTAACTCCTTAGCTCCCTGCATGGTGTTCTGATGTGGAATACCGGCATCAAAACCACAAAACCACAACATTTTGCAAATACTGGAAGGATTTTTTCTGGATATATTAAGTCATATTCATTTTCCTTTTCTATTCCCTTTCAAAGAGTTGTCACGTTATCCTGAATTTTCCATAAAAAACCATGCCACCGTCTGAGCAAAAGGTATATATTTGCTGCAAATGCTTTTCCCTTCTTTTTGCTCGACTACAATTTTGTGTAGCATTAACATTGCCTTTCTCAAGGAGTTATACTGGCTTTGAATTTCCTTCAATAATAAGATATTTTTATAGCTTCTAAATCAGCAAAAGAGGAAAAAAAAAAAAAGGTAAATCATATTCGCATGATCTTCAGTTCGGAGCACTGAGTTTTCTTTGATCCATGTGCTTTTCACAATAAAAAAGAGTACTGGGATTTTAAAATACTATGACAATTTCAGGCTACTTCATATTGTCTGTTGTAGACTATTCAGAAGGTTATCAAAGTGAGTGTCTTTTGTTTTTGTGTGATTGCTCACAGATATATCTATGCTTTATGTAAATTACTCAGAATATGTAACTACAAAAATATTTTTATATGGAATGGTGAAAATAGAGTGTAAGCTTACTGTTTACCCATCGTTCACCTTAAAAATAGTACTTAATAGTTGATATTGCTTTTGTAACTTTCCTCCTGAGCATTTTCAGCCTATCTGTGTTTAAGCATGCAAAAAAAAACCAAAAAACCAACACAATGTGCAAATACATTAGGTGGCTGTGCTGTTACCTTTCACTCAGGTGAAAGACTGTGAAAATAGTATCATAAATGATCCTCAAGTTAATGTACACCTGTGAATGTCACTTCTGTCTAAAATAATAGTGATTAGTTGCTTTTGTATTTTGTTTGTAAGGCAACAACAAAAAAATTTGTGAAACTCATTCACTCTTAATCAATATTACCTAGAACAGTGTTTCACTAATTAAAAGAAGACTGTGTATAAATCATTTGTGATGTCACAGGTGATATTTTAATTCCAAACTAAGAGCTGCAGAAGATTTCCTGACAACATATTTATTTGCACTTTGAAATTTTCTCTTATCTGAAAACTTTAATATGAAAATAAACGAGACCTGAAAAATGGTCAACAGAAACCTGTCTTCAAAAACTCAGTTATCTCACTCATTCAAGGTTATCGATAAACTACAGGGATATTATTGCCCTTACAGGACGCATTTTTCACTATCTTGAACTAACATCCTACGGTTATGGGAAATGAGGTATGTCAGATGTCACCATTTACAGCAGAAATTACTGCCCTTGAAAATGTGGGCCAAAATGAGAAGTGATGTTTTTGACTTGCTTTACCAGTTAGTCTTAAGAGAAATGTCATTTTCAACTAGGTAACAGAAGGGGCATATTGTAAATTTTTCGGCACATTGTTAAAGCCTTAGGGAAATCTCTATCACCTCTAAGTTTTCAGCACTTATTAAATTATTAAGTCTTAATAGAATTTTATTCTTCATCAATGTTCTTTACTTCTCCTGTCTCATCCAATTCCTTGAACTACTATAAAAATAATCTTTTCATTCATAGGCTCAAAATGTGGGCCCACAGGAACCTAATGAAGTTTGACGTGGCCAAGTGCAAGGTGTTGCACTTGGACAGGGGCAAACCCAGATATGACTACTGTTTGGAAGGAGCAGCCTTGCAGAGAAAGTCTTTGGGGTTGTGGCAGACAAAAAGCTTGACATGAGTCAACAGCCCAGTAGGTCAACAGTATCCTGGACTGTATAAAAAGAGGAGTCATTGTTCCACTTTACCTTTGTAAGGCCCAATTTGAAGTACTGCATCCAGGTGTCAGATGCACAAGACGGATGTGGAGCTGCTGGAGTGGGTCCAGAGGAGGGACTTGAAGATGATCACAGGGCTGGAAAGCACCTCAAATGTGAAGAAAGGTTGAAAGACTTGGGCTTGTTCAACTATGGGGACATCAGACAAAGCATGCTGCATGAGTAAAAATACAACAACATAAAACAACAGAACCAATACATCCCTAAGCATAGTAAAAGTGAAAAACAAGTGGAAGTGAACAGGACCTGTTTCTTAGGGTAGGTCACAGATGAAATGCGGCCTCTGTCAAGAATATAGTTTGTACAGTCAAGCTTCCTAGGACCGTTTCATTAACAACCTCATACTCACACAGTCAAAGGAAATAATTTTTTCCAGTCTCTTCACTCACTTTCTTTTCAATTTTCTTTTTTTTTTTTTTTGTTTCACTACCCCTTTCCCCCAGTGTGCATGCATATTTGTGTACACCTATATTTTCTAAGTATGAGATGGACATGACACAGCATGTATTGCAGGTTATTTGGAACTACCTGCATGCTGCTTGACTAATTAGCAAGTTAGCTGACTGACAAGCTTGCAGGCCAAACAACCTCTTGAATTCACTTTGTCACCTTTTACCTCCTTGAGAATATGAATATAGCTGGCACTCTTAGGCCACCATCACTTTTCTTCACAGCTAGAGAAAACTGGTTTTAGATATTTTTTAGATTGTATCTCTCAAATTTTATACTGTTTAAATAGGCTAAGATTCAGATGTATTAGGCAGAAGAGTTTAAAATAAGATAGGATAAAATTTCTTATTTCATTAGTAGTCTAGTTTAAAAGAGGAGACTGCTTGTGAGACACATCTCCACAGCTGATGAGTATTAAGTGAAGACTATAGAGAAATTTTCTGTTTTTATAAAAGAAAGAAAAAAAGGTAGTTATTAACAAATAATAAAGAAAATTGTGATTTTCTTTATTACTGTGACCTACATGCAGATTTAAACCTGTGACCTACGTGCAGATTTAGAAACAAAGTACTTTCCACTGGAGCTTTTGAATTTTCAGCTACTCCAAATGGACCCTGAGAAATGACAAATCAAAGAATGAGAAAGAAACCAAAAGATTTATAGAATAGCTAAGAGTCTTTCTAAGCTAGTGTAGCACTATAATAGATGTCTAAGATCAAGCATTTGAAAGAGTGAAAGGAATCACAAATAAAACATTATATCTAAAGCGTCTAAACCTTGGGAACAAATCAAGCTACAACAGTGCCTCAGAAGAATGAGGAGCACAGCTGGAAGACAACAATCCATATTTATATTTTGAGTCCTGTCAACCCAGAAACGGGTATTTTCACTTTGAAAAACAAAACAAAATAAAACAAAACAAAAAAAACTATTGACTATGCTACTTGCAGTGGTATAATCATATCAGTCCTTTCCCAAGGAACAGCATCAGCCCAGGTCAGTGATGATCATAGAGGAAAATAAGTCTTTTCTAATGACACCCAGTGATCTTTACTCCAGTTTTGAGGACAGTGTACAAAGGGAATGAGCAATCTGCAAAAAGATGGGAACTTGTTACAATGAAGAGACAGAAATGAGTAGACATTTAATATAAATGTTGTTCCATTATGAAATATACGTACAAAATAAATCTCACTATCTAACCATCACCTCAAACAAAGTCATAACTGGTAAAAGATACAAAGCTGTGGATGATGTTGAGACAAGGCATACCCAGCCCATATGAATTAAGAAAATACCAGGAATGTGGTTATGTTGTTATCTGTAATGAAAAAGGGTCTTTTCACTTGACAACATGAAATCTTCTCAAGCAACTTGAAAGCATTATGCAAAAATATAGAAATCTGGCAGAGTTGTCCTCTCTATAGTAATAAAGCCATTCTAAGTTGCATTAGCTTCCTATCTGTTATGGTTTTATGATTTTTGTTATATTATTGATATTCCACATAATGATATCGTGAGGTGTAGAGGGAGTTGAAGAGTCAATGCTCCAGCTCCGTGGATCATCGATAGTTCTGGGTGTACCTGCTCAGAAGAGAAGAAGAACTACATTCCCCAGAGGACTGTGCAATGCTTTGCATTTTTATGTGTTTCTGCCCAGAGGGAAAGATAAAAACTGTCTGCGGTAACGGGACCGTCACTCTTCCCTTCAGGATCAAGCTCAGCTGTGGGTGTTTGTTGCAGCCGTCCGCCTTCAGCGTTAGCGTAAGGCCTTCGGTTTATCGGACACTCTCTCTCTCTTGCTCATTTTATTTGATTCCTTAGCCTGAATTCCGATTATATTGCATTATATTGTGTTATTTCGCTTTTTGATATCTTATTTAGTAAATTAGCTTTCCTCCTCAGATTGTTGCCACTGTTTTGTTCCTAGGTCTGTCTCCCTTCTCCCTTTTTCCCTTTTCCCCTTCCCCTTCCCTGGGGTGTGGGACCCCTGCCTCAACTGTCACGGTACCGGGTCAAACCCACCTGCAAACCGTTGACATTTTTGGANCACCTGCAAACCGTTGACATTTTTG
>VXAB01006456.1:0-34383 GCA_013399175.1 Odontophorus gujanensis
AGCGATCGAGCCCGGGACGCTGCACTCGGAACCCAAACATCGGATCCCGACGCCGGACCCGCCCCCTCCTCTTGGGGGGGGGGGGGGAAGGAGCGCGCTATTCCGGCCCGGGCTGCCCGCAGCCCCGTACCGCCCGTTCCGTAGCGGGGGAAGGCTATCGCGGCGGACCGGGGCCGCCATGGGGCCGGCGGGAGGGCGGCCCGGCTTCTACGTGGGGCTGGGGCTGGCCTTGGCCTCCAGCGCCTTCATCGGGGGCAGCTTCATCCTGAAGAAGAAGGGACTGCTCCGGCTGTGCGGCCGCGGCCACCCCAGGGCAGGTACGACCCGTCCCGACCCGACCCGTCCCACGGCCGCCCGAGGATCCCCGTGCAGCGGCGCTGCCCCTTCACGTCCCCTTTCCCCGCAGGGCACGGAGGACACGCGTACCTTCGCGAGTGGCTGTGGTGGGCAGGGCTGCTGTGCAGTGAGTAGCAGCGCCGTGCTTGCTCCCGGGATTTGGGGGTGGGATGTCTGCCCTCGTGAGGTCCCTTATAGCGTTCTGCATGCACGCCGTTTGGGTCCGGAGGAGGGAGTGAGGATGCTCAGAGCTTGGAGCATCTCTGCTACGGGGACGGGCTGAGAGCTGGGCGTGCTCGGCCCGGGGAACAGAGGGCTCCGGGGGGGATCTCCTCGCAGCCTTTGTGCACTGTGCTCCCGGAGTTGGTGCCCCAGTGGGTGCCTGGATGAGTGCTGGGCACGCAGCAGGGGTTGGGAGCTAGCTCACCTTTCAGGTCCCTTCCAATCCAGCCATCCTGGGACTGCTTAACTGTTTGATTTTTATCTCTTGAATGCGTGAGGATGTTGATTGAAATAGAACTCTACAGTATTTTGAAGCTTTGCGCGTTGTCAGGTTTCCCTCCTTAATAGGAACTGAGGAACTGGTCAGACTGGGTTGGGTCAGAGCTCTGACTCTGCCCAGACCCTGCAGCCAGGTGATGCTCATCCAGCACAGCAGGTAACAGCGATTCCAGCAGCTCTGCTGCATGCTTGTCAAACATGACACTTGATTTACCCTTTAAAAAGCTGTTAGAGCCATTTCAGCAGAGATTAACTTAGAAACACATAAGGAGCCAAAGCTCCTTTCAGCTTTGAGGCCGTGTAAATATGTTTCTGTTGTTACTGCTTAGCTGGATGGCCACGTGTGGCTGAGGATAACCATGTGTAACCACAAGCTTCCTGTGGCCAAGAAGGAAAAGCTTCTGCTTGTTCTGGCTGGCACTGTCCTCTCCTGGTTGCACATGGGAACTTTCTTCTGACTGCACTCAGATTTGTATTACGCTCTTTACTCTCATGTTCGCCTGACAGAGTTTCTCTTGCAGTGGGAATTGGAGAAGCAGCAAATTTTGCTGCCTATGCCTTTGCCCCTGCAACGCTGGTAACTCCACTGGGTGCTCTGAGTGTCCTTGTTAGGTAAGCAGCCTCAGAACTGTCCTTACCTCACCTGCCACCACTGAGTGTTGAAAGCTGCACTGCTTTCCTCCTCCCTTCCCTTCAATATTCCGCTCCTAACTATTAGGCCTTTTTGTTTGTTTGTTTGTTTCGTTTTGTTTTGATTTCCCAGTGCAGTCCTGTCTTCCACCTTCCTGAATGAGCAGCTGAATGTTCATGGCAAGATTGGCTGCATCCTAAGTATTCTGGGCTCCACGGTGATGGTAATCCACGCTCCCCAGGAAGAGGAGGTTTCCAGCCTGGAGTCAATGGCAGAGAAGCTGAAAGATCCAGGTACCTAAATAAAAGGTGTCGTGTCAACTTCAGGCTTGGAAGTAACAGTACTGGGGAGGGAACAGTTTGACTAGACTGGCGGGGAATCCTTCCCACTGCAACCTGCAGCATTTAGCTAGTGCTGGCTTCCCAAGCCTTCTGCTGCAGTCCTGCAGTGCTCTTGCAGAGCTGTGCCCCCCAGCACCTGCTAATGCCATAGGCCCTGGGTGTGCCACTGCCATGCTTGCTATTCTGTCACTGGGGCTACTGTTCTCCATTCTGATTGAGCCCTTAATTATTCTTTCTCCTAGGATTCATTGTATTTGCTGTGTGTGTCCTGGTGAGCTCCCTTCTGCTCATCTTTGTGGCTGGACCCCGTTACGGACGGAGCAACGTTCTGGTTTATGTTCTGGTCTGCTCCTCCATCGGCTCACTTTCTGTATCGTGTGTCAAAGGCCTGGGGATTGCCCTGAAAGAACTGTTTGCTGGGAAGCCAGTCCTGAAAGAACCTCTGGGCTGGGTGCTCCTGGTGTGCCTGGTGATGTGCATCAGCGTGCAGATCAACTACCTGAACAAAGCCCTGGACATCTTCAACACGTCCGTGGTCACTCCCATCTACTACGTGCTGTTCACCACAGCAGTCATGACGTGTTCTGCCATCCTCTTCAAGGAGTGGCAACACATGGTGCTGGACAACATCATTGGCACCATCAGTGGCTTCCTCACCATCGTGTCCGGCATCTTCCTCCTGCATGCCTTCAGGGACATGCCCTTCAGCCCCGACCTCCTGCCCCTCTTCCTGCAGCAAGGCAGGCCAGACCTGCGCCCAGCATGGAGGAGCACAGACAGACATCAGTCGTGTCAGCACCAGCCTCTTCTGCCCTCGGAGGACAAAAGCTCTCAGAGTGCAGAAGAGGAGGAAGGTGAAAGTGTTTGAGGAAGCTTCTGACATGCCAACTTTCGGCCTCAACCACCAAGCAGCTCCTCTGTGCAAGGCTGAGCTTGCTGCAATGGATGCTGCTAGGTACTTCTGTGCACATGGGAGCTAGCAGTTGCCTTCAGCCTGCCTTGGGTGTGGGATCAGTGTGACCTCCCACTGTCTGGAGGCTGACAGGGACTGCAGCCTTCTTCACTGTTACAGACACGAGTGCTGAGCACAGCCCTGCCTGGGACCTGGTGCCTCTTCAGCTGTTCTGTGATATGAGGGATGATCTATCTGCCCTTGCCAGGCTGCGTGGAGGCCTGCAGCACTAACACAGTGCTAACCCTTAGTGAATGCAAAGGTAGCTCGTTTGGGGAAGCCTCTGAGCTTTTTTTAAGAATACTTAGATTATTTTGTCACTGTTAATCTTCTAACGTGGTGCTGAGATGATGTGGATAGGAGACAAGTGCCTGGCTTTACCCACAGTAGTACTTCAGAAATTCTTCTGTAAACTATTTTTTGTTGGCTCACTCTGTTAGAATTTATTTACAGATTCACATCCAAGGACAGAATACAGCCAAAACTGGAGAACTTCAGTGGTGCTGCCACGTGCTCTTCTGGCTCTCGCAGGGGGACCAACCTCTTCACACAACATCTGTTGTGCAGGCTGATGCACAGCCAGCAGTGTTCAGTTACCAGGCAGCTGACAATGCATTTGTACTGAGAGCTGAGCCAGCACAGAAGGGTGTGAGGGATTACAGGGGTAGGAAGAATGATGCAGGTGCCTGGGAGAAACTCAAGGCAGGGAAGGGAGGGAGAACAGCTCAGAGTGGGGACAGGAGGGACCTAACAGTCTTTAGCTATTGAGGTAAGCTCTGAAAGATGGGCAGACAGCTGCGTCCTCACAGGTTAGTATATGCATAGCTCTGTTTAACTCATTCTGAACTCAGTCCTAGGAAGGCTGCTGGCTAGGAGACACCTGTTAGATGCCCCACACACCCTGTCCAGCCACCCACAGCAAACTGGCATGCACAGAACCACTTGATGAGGTTTCTCTGAGCGCTCCAAGTTGCTGCATGTTAGTAACGTGGGCCACTCTGTGCTTCCCAGAGCCAGGCTGCCCACAAGCAATGCTGAAACGCTACACTGCGTTTCAGAGGGTGGATTAGTAGGTGCTGGTTGTTTTTCCAGTTAAAAGCTCCATGTCATTTCCTAGGGGCAAAAGTCCAGAAGACACAGGCTTCCCTCCAGCAGTCCCCACAGATAAAGGTGCAGGTAGTTATGAAGCAGCTGCCTGTATTTTTCCTGTATTTAGGCTTTCTCTAGAAACTATACAAGGAAGCAGGTTCCATTAACCCTTTGGGGAAGAAGGGGAAAGGCCACAAACACGAGCTTTGATTCATGGGACCAAATGCATTGAGCAACAAATCAGAATTCACAGCAGGTTGCCTGCCCAGAAGACAATTACGCCCCCTCTCTTCTAATTTTGCAAATAAACAGAATTACTGGGAAGGAGAAGGAAGGACAAGAATGCCCTATTTCCATTTCTCAGTGATCATCTACGTGAACAAAGGAGAATTTCGTATTGAAAATTTGACCCACTTAATATTTATTACATTGACTAGGAGAAAGCAATGAACGGAGCAAGTCAGTACTGAGAGAGCCGTGCTGCAATTTGAAAGTTTGCCACTTGGCCACATGAATGACTTTAGGGAAGCCTTGAAATGTCTTCCAGCAGTGACACTGCCCGGGATGTTCGCCATGCCCAGCAGCTCTCCTCGCTAGGGGTGCCTGTGTTGGTGCAGTCCTGCTGCCCTCCTGCACAGCCATGAGGACTGCACGGTTCGTTGGCACCTACCGAGGAGGGTCGGTTTTGTGCAGTGAAGGTGTGTGCAGCACTGTTTAAGGCAGCAGTGGCATGCCTAGCACTGGGAGCACCCCTATCAGGAGCATCCCCACCGCCACCACTTCATGCATGACACCTGCAGCCCCTCTGTCCCGGTGTCAAGATGCTTCCCAGCAATCGGGGATGGGCACAGCACAACACCGCACGGAAGAGCGGGCTCTCATCTGGCTGGCTGCAGCTTTCACAAAACCATCATTTAATTAGGCCCTACGCCCCGGAGCTGACCTCGGCTCACCGGGGCAGCAGAGGGACGGGCACAGGGTGCAGCAGGGCCGTCCCACCCGCCCATTTTTGGGGCCGCTCAGTCGGACAGGCTCTCCGAGAAGGCCGATTTGGACTTCTGTGTCTGCTCCAGCCGGTTCAGGATGAACTGACTGGTGTCGATGAAGCGCTCCACGCAGTTCACGAAGCACGTCTCGGCCCGGCTGTCCAGCTTCGGCCCGGGCTTGTCCATGCACTTCTCCTGTGGAGCAGCGGCCGCTCTGGGTCCGGTGGTGCAGCACTGCGCCCATTACTCCCGCCTCAAACTCCCGCCCTCCCACCTCAACCTCACCGGGGCCTCCTCCCCTCCCCGGAGCAGCCCACGGGGCTCTCCTCGAACCCCAAACCCCGAGGCAGAGGGCCTCCGCCGTACCCCACCTCCCTCCTCCCCACGGGACGAGACCCATCCCACCCCACCGCCCCCTTAGCTTAACCGCAGCCGCTTCGCCCTCCCGCCCTCCTTTCTCTCTCCGTACCCAGCAGAGCTCGGTCATCTGGTGCACCAACTGCTGGAACCGCTGTTTCTGAGTCTCCACCTCGATGAAGCGCTGGAGCTGCGGGTCGGCTCCCCCCAGCCCGCCGCCGGACGCCGCCTCCATGCCGCCGCCGCCGCCACGACCTTCACGTGCCGCGCCGCGCCGCAACCGCGCACGCGCCAGCCCGCCCCCTACTTCCGCCCGACCCCTCACTTCCGCCCGCGCTGCGCATGCTCAGTGTGGGCGGGCCCGGCGCTGTCGGTGTGGGGTTTTATTGTGGGGTTTTATTGTGGGGTTTTATTGTGGGGTTTTATTGTGGGGTTCCTGCGCGCGCTGCGGCCGCTCAGGTGCTGCCCGGTGTCCCCGGCCCAGTAGTTCCAGCCACCGGCGCCGGGAAGGAGGGGTGCGTGGGTGGGTGGGGAACGTCACGGCTCTTCGTCCGTGATGTCCACGATGCTGCCCAGCAGCGCGGTGAAGGTGGGGCGCTCCTCGGCCTTCTGCGGGGGAAGAGGAACGGCTGTGGGCGCCCGCACCGCGTTGTGCCCCGTGCCGGAGTCACGGCACGCCCCGTGGCCACGTACCTCGTGCCAGCAGCTGTACATGATGGCGTACACCCGCTCTGAGGCCTGCTGGGGCCGGTAGAGGCGCAGGCCTTGGATAACGTGCTCCGTGGTCTCGCTGTTGTTAAACCTCTCGTAAGGCATCTTTCCCAGAGAATAAACCTCCCACATCAGCACGCCTGCGGTGAGAAACGGCAGGGACACTGCATGGCATCCGTGCACAGTGGGGAGCTTGCTGCTGTTGGGCACTCACCTGTCCCCCCCCCCCCCCCCCCANCCTGCCCCCCCCCCCCCCGAGTCATTAACCCTGTGCTCTTACCAAAGGACCACACATCAGACTTGCTGCTGAACTTGCTGTACAGAAGCACTTCAGGAGGAGACCACCGGACTGGAAACTTTGACCCCATGGAGCTTGTGTACTCATCATCCAGAACGTACCTGCAGCACATCAATAGATCAGGGCACCTGTCCTCCATTTCGCTCCTCCATGCAACCAACAAAGCCCAAAAGGAATCCACAGCTTTGAGAGTGATCAGAGTTTGCACTCTGCGTGGGTTTCAGAAGGCAAAAAATGTCCCTTTGCAGACAAGTTCACGTTAGTCAAGCCTGGGAATGGGTGAGGGTGACAGAGCAAGAGGCAAAACTGGCCTGTGGAAAGGAGGCTGCAGCCTGGAGCCTGGAGATGGGGGAAGAAGCAGCAAGAGTACAGAACAAAAGGGGTGAAGGAAGTAGGAAAGAGATGATGGAAAGGAGGTTGAGCCAGACAGATGAAAGACAGGAGACGGCAGAGGAAGAGTGGAGCTGGACAATCGTAGGAGAGTTAGACAAAAGTACAGAAGAAACTGACAGAGGAGATTGGGAATTGACACAGGAATGTGACACAGATATGTCTAACCAGACCTGGAAAGGCCAAAATCTGAGACTTTCACAATCCCCTGGTCATTCACCAAACAGTTGCGAGCAGCCTGTGGATGGAGAGATTGAGGCAGTCATTCCCACCCGCTCCTGCTTCTCCCATTCCCCTGTACCATCTGCATCTGTCTCATCCCCATTCATCTAATGCTTTGCCCTACTTTGTCCCACAGGTTCATCTGATCTGGGATAAGCTAACTAGGTTCCATCAACGCAGGTCCTGCAGTGAAGCTTGCAGGGATACTTCTACAAGAAGGCTGCAGAGTTGCCTCTCTTCACACTGATGAATTAGCCAGGACACACTGTGGCTACAGCTGAGCTGGAGAGGTGTCCTTTGGCCACATCCCTACCAGGTCTCGGTGCAGGAACTGCTTGGATTCCAGGTACTCCATAGCTTCACAGACATCTTTGCACATTTCCAGCAGCTCAGCAGGCTGGAAGCGCCGCTGAGTTTCCCTCAGGAAGTTCAGGAGACAGCCGTTGGCCATGTACTCAGTGATGATGAAGATGGGACGCTGCTTTGTGCAGACCCCGTAGAGCTGCACCAGCTTCTCATGAGAGAGGTTCCTATGTTGGGGGCAAAAAGGGCATTTCTGAGCATCTGCAAGGACAAGCTGCAAAAGAAGCATTGCTGAATGAGGAGAACTGGGCAGGGAAAAGTGCTCCTGGAATGCCCACTGGCAAAACCAGCACAGAAGGTGCAGGCTCTTGAAGCATGGATTCATTTTGCAGTGCCTGAAGCTGCCTGACACTATCCCTCCAAACCATCCGGGAGTGCAGGTATTCTGACAAGGTATATGCTGCACTGACCTGGGGGCTGCTCACCACTTACATCATGACTTTGGCTTCATCGATGAACTCGTCTTCTGACATGGAGCCCTCCCTGATCATCTTGATGGCAACGTTGTATTGGCCTCTCCATTTCCCATACTTCACCACACCAAACTGCCCTGTTCCCAGTTCCTTCAGGAAGGTCAGGTCCTTTGGGTCAATCTCCCACGACCCTAGGACAGAGAGTGTGAGAATGATGAGGGTGCAGGTGCCCTCCCTGCAGGATGCTCCCAGTTATATGGTCTAGCTGGTCCAGGAAGAGCTCACGAGCGTGTGCTGCCTAAAGAACATGCTGAAAATCCATGAGCATGCCTGAAAAAGCAGCACAGAAAATTCCTGAAATCCAAGACCTATTCATCCAGGGGATAGACTTGCAAGTCTCTTGCTCAGTACTGTCCCAGAGGGCCAGGGAGCATTAGGAAGGGATTCCTGGGAACACTGTGGGGCCAAGATCTCAGCCCCAACGAGTTCCTGCAGGTAGAACACCCAAGCTGGATGCTCTTCAGGCCCGGCAGCCAAAGAAGCTTAAGGAAATCTGGGACAGCTTACCATAGCCCAGGCCAGCTGTGGAAGGGGCACTTTTCTGGTGTCGAGACACAGGATACTTCAGTCTGGATACGAGCCCTGAAACACAAACAGGTGCACTGCCACACCATACTTACTCATGATGTGTCAGCAGGGAATGCAGGCCTCCTGCCTTCAGCCCAAAAAGGGGAGGACACTGTGAAGTCACTAAAACCTGGTGGCCTCACTCTGTCCCTGTACTCTCTTTGAGCCTGTCACAGCTTCTCCTCACAGAGGAACATTCTTGTTCCAGCTTTGCTTGGGCTGCATCTTCCTATCTTAATTCCCTATCTGAGGTGCTTTATCATCTGCAAACCAACACTGTTAGGTAGATTAAGAGGGACAGGTTCATATTTTACTTCTGTCCAGAACAGGATTGATTGAAACTGCATCTATAAAAGAGAGCGATGTTGCTTTCAGCCTGATGAGGGCTGCAGATGGGAGAACAAAGCATTACTGAAAGAAGTGTGGTGGGTGTAAAGGGGTGTTTGATGGATGCTGCCCTGCAGGATTCCAGGGGAAGGAACAATCAGGGAGGTGCGAAGTTCCTGGGGATTCAGCCACGCAGAGCAGAGGTGTGTTTCCTGGATGCTTTGCTTTGCTGAAGCTGCCACTGGGCTGTCCCAGAGCAGGGACATGGTGACAGTACACCTCGTGTGGGATGGAGCCAGAACCAGGTGTACCAGTTTATGAAGGGCACTAGGTTCAGGCTATGGCTGCAAGCTCTGCCTGCCCCCATGAGCACTCACCGGCAGAGTTGTGCTGATGGTACGTGATGAGCTCAGGGATGGTGTTGAACAGGTGCTTTTCTGCCAGGTAATACTGATTCTGGGGGGTGCAGCATACAACGTAATGGCGGATCATCCCTTGGGGGTCTCTGGAGAGACAGTGCATGGGGTCAGGAGCTTGGGAAGGGCAAGCAGAGGGTGAGAGGTTCCTGGAAGGGCCCTCTGAGATAGCAACAAGCTTTTCTTAGATCCACTTACGCAGCAGACTTGGCATAAACAGAGACAGTGTATTTCCCTGTCTTGCTGGTAGAGTCTCGGACAATGAAGCCCCCTTCCTTACCCTGAAAAAAAAACGGGGGTGGGGGAGAGAGACAGGGTGGGGTGTTTGTGAAGAGGTGACCCTAGCAGGCAAGAAGGACAATCACACCATGGCTGGAGAGGGTGCAGTGAATGAAAGGAATCCTACTTGTGTCCCCTGCCTTGGGGCACCTACTGACTTGCTTTCCAGGAAGAGGTCACAGTGGAAAGAGGGCTGTTGGAGTGACACAGGCTGCAGGGCTCATTTGTTTGTCCCCCAGGCAGTGCAGGCTAACTGTATTGCTGGGATCTGGGCTACCTAAGTAATTTCTGATCCAGGTCTAGCCAGCTCTATTCTCCTTCTCAGCTACGGAGGACGGGGCAGTCTTGCATTGCTCCTAAACCTACTGGCCCTCAATATCCTGCATTCAGAAAGACATCACTTCAGTGGAGAGAGACTGATTTACCCCGATGGAAATCAGGCCATGTGCTCCTCCTTCCCTTTCCAGCTGTGATCATCAAAGGAGCTGTGGGTACTGGCCTGCTGTCTGGTGGCTTAGAGGTGTGCCCAGCTTTCCCATCCCAGCACAAATCAGGGCTGGCCCATGCTAGATGCCAGATGACAGCAGTCTGCAGAAATCGTGTGTGTAGAAGACCCAGCCCTGGACTCAGCGCTTACCTCCTGCTTCAGCAGTTGCTCTGCTTGGCTCCGAGTGATATTCTTTGAGTACCACCTGGAGCAGGGAGGGATACAGCAATCAGGGGGACCCCCAAGCCACGCCTGTCCCTATCCTGGCCTTACCCTGGCCAAAGTCTCCAACCGAGCACAGCTTGCCACATCCCCACACTTTCTCCTACTCACTCATAAATCTCCAGGGAATTGCTGGTTTCGGTGACATAGTTGCTGGGGATGTATCCTTCCCTTCTGCAAAGAAAATGGTCCAGTCCAGAGCTGGGGCTCCCCAGTGTAAGGTGGGAGTCCCTGGGGCTCCTTCAGGAGCAATGCTGGGATAGGTCAGTGCCGCAGGGTGAACGCCACGTGTAGTGGCAGCTCTTACCCATTCTTGTCACGGGCTTTCCACCAGGGCAGGTGGCTTTCCTCCAGGATGAGGTACTCCTCTCCCTTCTGCAGCTGCAGGTCCTGCACATTCATCGGCATGTAGTTGTACAGGGCCACCACCTTCTTCATTTCTCCCGCTGTGCTGGGGGCTGGCTCAGGGGGCAGGGGTTTCATCACCATCTTCATCAGAGTGAGGGAGAGTAAGGAACACGTGAGGCTGGCTGATGTGCTGTTTCCCAGGACAGGGTCCTCCCCAGGCCTGGCCAGGTCAACGCAGCATTCATCTCAGCTCCCACACAGAATTCCACCAAGAGTTTGACCCAGCCCAGTGCTTTTTATTGCAATATTTCCTCCTTGGAGGCCTGTCTTCACCAAAACTGTTTTTATTTCCCTAAACCTTTGGTCTTTACTCTGTATCAGGGCTATTCTCTCTTCCCAGCTCCCCCTGGGGACTCTCAGGGGTGACATTTGACTTTCCTCCAGCATTTTGGGCTCCATCCCCTGGTTCAATCCCCTTTGGGCTCTACTTTGACATCCCCATCCACAGCCAAGCTCTGGTCTGTAAAATTCTGCAGACTTTTCTTCAAACACACTGAAGCAAACCCACGTTCATTGGCCCTTACCGTGTCCTCCTCAGGAGTGGGGGGAAGAGGCTTCTTTGTCTTGCGGTGTGACCGCCCAGCTTTTAAACCTTCACAACACAAAAATGACAAAGTTGAGAACAGATCCCTAGCTACAGTGGGCAGGTGAGAGGTGATCACCAGGGCTGGGGATGGGCAAGGGGATGGTGCCCAGTGTCTTACTGCCATTCCTGCTCTCCAGGATCTTGCAGCCCATGGCGTTCTTGGCTGTCTGGGAGCAGCATAGGTACTGGCCATCGATCCAGAAGCAGGGGTGGTACTTCTGCACCAGGTCGCTGTTGTACCGGATCACTGTGGCCGAGGAGGGGAGATGCATGTGACCCCAAATGCATCCCCAATAAATCATTTCACTCCCTGCTTTGCCACTGATACACAGTTACATGGCCCTGCTGCTTGGGTTCCCCCCAGCTAGTTGCTCTTGCCTCTGTCCCACAGCAATGCAAACGCAGTGACACCAAGCTGCTAGCTAGGGGAGGGCCAGCCCTTCCCTCTCAGATTTCCTCAAAGCTCTTCAGCAGCTCTGTAAAGGGACACAAGCACACTTGGAGGGATGGGTCCTGATGCGACCAGTCCTCTTGCCCACTGATAAGTCCAGCATCCCCCAAGCTGTTGAGATCCACTATTCATGGCTCTTTTTCAGCCATTTTTTTTTCCAGAAGTGCTGGACATGGCTTTCCTGTTGGCAGAGCAGGGTGCTGCTACCATCCCCTGCCTGCTCAGTGGCTTTCCTTGCTGGAGGGCTGCTCCCTCACCAAGCAGGCACCAACTGGCATCCTGCTGCTCATCACCAAGCTGTGGGACACTTGGATGTGCCTATATGCCACCTCAGCATGATGCTGCCCCACACCATCCACTGCCTGTGGACAGCCCTGTCCCTCCAGGAAGCAGGATGTGATCCTGGCAGCAAACAGCCAGCATTTTCTCTCTGTTTCCCTGTGGATTCTACAATAGCTTCCACTGCCACAGCACCATCCTCCTGGAGTGGAGAAGTGGGGCTGGGGTTGGTAGCAAGGCCGAGCAGCAGAGCTCTTGTGAGATAACTGACTTCCCCGTTATCAGCCCGCTCTGCTTCCTCCTTGCTCAGGCAAACTTCCCTGTGTCAATTTGAGCAGCTAATCTAACCCCACCAGCACAGAGCTGCAGAAAGATACACACACACACACACACAGACACACAGGCAGCTCCATCAGATTTTGGCTGACCACAAACAGCCCAGCCCCTCCGTGCAGTGCTGCAGCAAGGTGCTCCCAGCTCAAGGAGAGAGCAGCCCCATAGCAGAGCATCAGCTCAGTAGCACCACACGGGGTTTGGGATGAGCTGGGAGTTGCTCCTGGGCTCCAAACAGGCTTTTTGTCCTCATTTCCTTCCTAACGAAATGGGGGCTCTACCCTCCCCTTGTGTGCTGGTGGAGCTCTGTGGCCACATCTGCCATTTCCTCCTGCTCTCAGTGACTTCTGAAGTTGCTCGAGCTGATTTGGAGCAGGTCTGTGGGATGACAAGATGCCTCAGACAATGCTGCAGCAATCAGTAGGAT
Source organism: Odontophorus gujanensis (assembly GCA_013399175.1). NCBI lineage: Eukaryota > Metazoa > Chordata > Aves > Galliformes > Odontophoridae > Odontophorus > Odontophorus gujanensis. Next base: position 12,433 of record VXAB01006456.1, read on the forward strand.
GAACGCCCCGCTCCCCAGGCTCATGTCAGCACAGGGATGGCACAAATGATGCAAGCAGGGCAACAGCCATATGACTGCACTCGTCATGGGAGCACTTTCTGATAGTGTTCTCTCTTCCGCAGATATGGGATATCGTAACCACGAGGCAGTGAGCCCCCGGAAACCCAGTGCTCTGAGTCACGCCGCACGCGCAGCTGGGTGCCCCAAAACTCACCGCTCTTCAGCTGATGGATCCAGCGTTTGCGCAGCTCCTCTGTCGGGGAGAAGACATAGAGGGGCCCCTCATCATACACCACCTGCAGACAATGTGCTCAGCACCACAGCATGGCTGGTGAGGGGGATCAGGGGAGCAGAGGTTTGCCATTGTGTTCTGGCCCCGTGGTGCTCGTGGAACCGTGACAGAGGTGTTATAAATAAGCCCCTTCCCCTGAGACTTTCCACTTCCTTCTCTGACTTTCAGTGTGCTTGGGGGGCCGTGCTGGGTGCTGGTGAGGGCAAGTGACTGGGTTGGGGGCTGAGTGAGCATAGAGCATCCATCCCTCCAGCATCGGCCAGGGGACCAAAAACTGCAGGGCAAAGCTTAGAGCCGGCATCCATCTCCTCTTCCAGTGCCCATGAAGGCTCATCAACCTTCCCCATACAGCAGCAGGGTGTCCCCAAAATGATGCTGTGCTCGTCCTCACATCCCCCTGCTCTCCTCACCCCTGCTGCAATGCTAGCCCCCAGTGCCCTGCAGCCAGATGGAGCAGAAAGGTGAAGGGAGCACGATGAGGACTCACCTGAAAGGGGTAGGGGAACCGCTCGATGATGGAGATCTGCTCCATGTTGTACTCCTCCCCTTTCTTCTGGAAGAGAGAAGTAGAGATGGACTCTGACACCTTGCTCCTCAGCTGCAGGACCCACAGCCCCCGCCTTTCTCCTGCCCCATGCTCTGTGCTGGGCTGTGTGCACAGAGCCCCATGCCAGACAGCACTGCCCCAGCAAGCACAGGGGACAGCAGCAGGGATGCTCACCGGGGCCTGTCGCTCAGGGGGAGGGTTGTTTTCAGGCACCACTGTCTCCACGCAGGTGATCTTCTCAATGTCCACCGAGCCCTTCTTGCTGCCTCGGCGCTGCAAGAGACGAGATTGGCTCGAACAATCCCCAAAGAGGGGACCTGGGGAGACCCTCATCCCCGTGCCTTGGGCTGGTGAGGGACAGCCAGCAGCCCCGCAGTCTCACCCCGCGCTCAAAGTCGTACTCGTAGTAGGACAGCTTGCTCTCTGTCAGCAGGAACAGGCGCTTCTTGAAGTTGAGGGGAGATGTTTTCTTCTTCTGCTGCGAGCGCTTCAAGAAGATGCTCTCCAGGATGATGCTGGCCATGTCGGCCACCCCAGCTGCCTCCTCGCCGTGCCACTGTGTGCAGAGTGACACTGACACGACTCTCGCTCAGCCCAGCACCTGACCTCATGCACGTGCAGGGTATTTATGGGGCGACCTTTCCCTGTTGGTTCCCTCTTGAGGCGCCATGGTAAGGACCAAGCTGCCACTCTACAGTCTCCAGCTCCAGCTGGGTGCTGGTGGCTAGATGGGAGGGAGCTGGGGAGGCCGTGAGAAACACCGCCTCGGGGAGGAGCGGAAGGCTGAGCTGTGACACTCAGCACCCTCCCTCCTCCTTTCAGCACTGCTGTGTTTGTGTGGGCCGTTTCCTCTCACTGAGATGCCTGGGCTCTGCCTGAACAAGGGACAGCTGCGGGGAGCAGGTCCACAAAAAAAGAGGGGTTGGTCCTGGCCCCAAATGACTGCAGTGCTGTGCTGCCAAGAGCACAGAGCGGTGGTTCTTCCTCTGTGTGTCCAGGGAGCCTGCAGGAGCATGCAGACAATGCTGAAAACTCTTCCCCGTGTGAGTCAGGTTCAAAGCATTTCTTTTAGCCAGCACCCAGAGGTGCTTAAATCCTCCTGCACCCCCCAGCAGCACAGCTCCCGACTATCTCCAGGAACAGGTCTGGATGTTTGTGGCACCCTGTGGCTGAAGGTGTGAGCTGCTCCCATGGAGGGCTGTAACCAGCCACTGGTCCCACTGCTGAGCCACACAGAGCCAGAACTGATCTGTGCCTCCCAGTACCTCCTCTGTGCCTCCTTACCCTTCATCTCAGGTTTGTCCTCTTTTCCCCAGAAAAGTGGGGTCAAGTTCCCTGCTCCTTGTCTGTGCAGCCCATCTGCTCTCCACAGGGACCACACAGGGACCAGAGGTACTCTACATGGTTTACATGGTTCTGTCTACCCTGCCTCTCCCAAGGCATGATCAGCAGGGGGCCAGGAGCAGGGTGTCCCTCCCATCTTCTCCAATGTCCAGATCTTCACCCCAGACCTCACAGCAGCAAACCAGCCCTGCTTGCCTGCAGACAACAGGGCTCCCCCACTCTGAGGCTCTCTCTGTCCTCCCACTGTGGGCCCCATTGCTTGGGGTTCTTTGGGTGGTTAAAAAATAAAAACAACTTAAAAATAATGGGATATCTGAAGAATCAGCAGTCCCTGGCTGATCCAGGGATGGGGACTGAAGGAACCGGGGACAGGGCAGGTGGCTGTGATGCCCACTGACCCACAGGCCATGGGATGCAGGGAGCCTTACCTTGTGTCACAGCAAATGTGTCACCCCCAGGAGTGGTGGGCAGAACGGGCAGGTCCTCACTGCGTCCTCTGAGATGGTGACACCAAGAAGGAAAGGATGGTGAGTGTCACAGAAGGATGCTCTGATCCAGCACAGTGCAGTCTCCCTGTCCCCAGGACAGCCTCCCCATCTCTGCCCCAGCAGCCCCTCTCTGCCAGGTGTGCAGCAGGGATGAGGAAGGGGTCAATGAGCGCATGGCCACCAGCCCCCTCTCCCTGTGCTGGTGGCTGCCCAGCAGTACTCACCTCCCCAGCCAGCCATTGCTGCCTTACTGTGACAGCAGAGGTGGCAAGTGGGTGAGTGGAGGCGTCCCCCATAGATAGTGTGACTTCCTGCCACTCTCACACCTCGGACAGGAGTGCTTTGGTGTGGCCATTGTGCTCAGTCCCACCAGAACTATATCCCATTGTTGTGTTGAAGCAGGGAAGGGAGCTGCCACAGGCAACCCTGCACACCAGGCTGCTGCGTGTGCACAGCTGGATGGGAGCTGGGATTCAGCATGCAAAGGCACTGCCAGCACCCCCACCCCCTGCTCCATTGCACTCTGGCACCCATGATTGCCCCCACTCCCTGCTCCCTGCAGCCCCAGTACCACCAGCACCCAGCCAGCACTCTGATAGGCAGCTCCAGTACACCCCTGACACCCACAAAGCACCCCAACCCGCTCATCTGGAATAGCCCCACGGCCCTCAGCTCCAGCACACCCAGGGCCCTGCACCCCACATCCTCGTGGCAGCAGGATGGATGCCGCCAGCTCAGAGCTCAGCCAGGCCTCGTGGCCCTAACAGAGCTGCTTGGCTTGGTGCACCACCAGCTGCCCAGCACCTGGGATGCCTCCCCCATCCCCAGTACCACCCTGGGAGACACAGCAGAGGTGTGAAGCCGCGAGCCCTTGCGCTGCCCATGTCACCTTTCCTCCTGCCACGCGATCCCAGGATGTGGCCCACCCCAGGTGCCCTGCACTCACCGTGCCCTCCTGGCTGCCCCCACTGCCCCACGCCTGCCCCGAGCAGCCCAGCACCGTGGGTCAGGGTGCTGTGGGGACACAGTACAGGGACGGCGCTGGGGTCCACCGTGCAGGGAGGAACAATGGGGCTGGCCAACCCCACCCTTTCGGTTCCCCTTTTCTGGGTTTCTGACTCAAAAGCAGCAGCTGCGTTTCTTCCTGGAGTTGGCCGGGGCCACCTCCACGGTGTCAACTTCACAGTGCCACCAGCAGGCCCGGCTGCAGAGACATGGCGCTGGGAGCACAGGGCAGGATGAGGGGTTGAGAAGGGCTGGAGCGTGAGGACCAGCCCTGGGGCTGGGCAGTGGGGCTGGGAGATGGGCTGTAGGGTGGGCAGCAGGCGGTGTGCAGGAAGGGCAGGAGGGCTTCCCCTGCACCCCATGTCCCTGCACCCCCGTGTCCCTGCGTACCCTAACCCTATTACGCCCACCAGACCCCCGCACCCCACAGCCACGTGCCCCCAACCTCCTCCCTCCCACCCTGCCCTGCATCCTCTCCCCCTCCCGCCAGAAGGGGGCGCTGCGCTCCCAGCGTTCATCCTCTCTATGGTCACCTCACGTCTCCTTCCGCTTCCGGTTCGCTCCTTCTCTTCGGGTCACCAGCGGCAAGATGGTGAGCGCTGTTGGCGGGGGATTGCGGCTTTGCCTTTATCCGCCTCCATCCGTCTCCGCGGCGGCTCACTCCGTCCGCGCGAGGCGCTGAGCCACGCGTGGGGCTGCTCGGCCGGGGTTTGGGCCGGGCCTGGGCAGCGACGGGGGCTGGAAACGCGGGGAGTTGGTGCGGTGCCTGCCCTGCGGCGGGGGGAGGGGTGGGACGGCCGGGCCGCGCTCGGCAGCGCCCAGCAGCGCCCAGCAGCGCCCAGCAGCACCCAGCAGCACCCAGCAGCGCCCAGCAGCGCCCAGCAGCGCCTGTTGGTTGGCGTCTGTGCGGCTTCTGGCCGTGCTGAACGGCTTTTCCCTGCTTCTCCAGGTGAACGTCCCGAAAACCCGCCGGACCTACTGCAAGAAGTGCGGCAAGCACCAGCCCCACAAAGTCACCCAGTACAAGAAGGGCAAGGACTCTCTCCACGCCCAAGGTGAGGGTGGAGATGCGGTGGGCAGCTCGGGGGCAGCGGGGCCGGGGTAAGGTGGTTGGTGCTGAGGGGATGCTTTGAGGCTCAGCGTGCGGCTGTGGTGGGAGCAGGGATTTCGTCTGATCAGTTGTGCAGCTGGAGGCTGAGGTCTGCAGGTGGCTCGGAGGAATGCTGGTTGTGCTGGTGGTGTGTCTGAGTTATGCTTACACGAACCTGTTTCTTCCTGCAGGGAAGAGGCGCTACACCAGGAAGCAGAGCGGCTATGGCGGCCAGACCAAGCCTATCTTCCGTAAGAAGGTGAGTGCTGCTCCCAGAGGAGGGCTTGCAATCTTTGCACTCCACGCATCCTGCTGAAGAGGAACGCTTCTGCCTCCTGAGCTGTGGTGTGTTGAAGCTGTACTGTGGCAGCTCTGTGCAGGTAGCACTGTCCACAGAGTGTGAGAACGCAGCTCCCATCCCACTCTTTGTTCATTAGATCACCACTTCCTGCAGTGGAGCAGTGTGTTTTTGCAGAGAAGCTTCTGCACAGATCCTGGTGCTTTAGGAGAACACAACTTTAATGGAAATAATGCTTTCAGCGGAAGGAATTCTCAGAGCAGTGGTGTGTTGTGTGTGCATTAGATACACGTGCTGCTATCTGCCTTCCTCATGTTTCTTTCTGTGCCCCCACCTTCTGCTAAGGGGTGGGGGCTGAGATCTGTGCTATTACAGCAAGGAAACAAAACCTGACGGACATTTGCTGAAGCAACCTTCCTCCAGTGTTAGGGATTTGTGCAGGAGAGCAACCCTGCCCCAGAAATCCTTTTGCCAGTGTTCTTAATAAACATGAGGCACTGTTGCTGGAGGAGCAGACCCGCTCTTTACTGGTCTTTAAGATACCTTCTTGTGTTTAGTGGGGAGTCAGCTGTGTTTAGTCTCTGTTTTGAGAACAAGCTGGTGATTTTTCTAAGAGGGGGATAACAGGCTTTTCCTGAGAGCAGTGATTTATCTGCTTTTGGACACTTTGTTCACTCGTGCTGCTCCTCCCCTCCCAGGCCAAGACCACAAAGAAGATCGTGCTGAGGCTGGAGTGCGTGGAGCCCAACTGCAGGTCCAAGAGGATGCTGGCAATTAAGAGATGCAAGCACTTTGAACTGGGAGGAGACAAGAAGAGAAAGGTATGTGTGTGTATCAGGACTGGCTGATGATGGTAGAATCATCTGGGTTGGTGGGAGCACAGCTGTGGCTCTGGGGGGAGTACTGCCAGTAGCACAGGCTGAGCACTCCCTAAGTGAGGGGTGAGGCTCTGTATCAAGGGGAGGATTATCAGCAACGTGTGACAACCTGCTTGGAGTGGCTGCAGAAGGGACAGATATCAGGCTGTGTGCTGCTAGGGTTGGGAGAAGGCAAGATTCAGTGGTGAATAAGCTCACACTCATCTCTTCCTTCTTATAGGGCCAGGTGATACAGTTCTAAGCTGCGTCCTACTCATTTTTGGACCATATTAAAGTATTTGGAATTGATCTGTTACTCGTTTATGTGTTCTGTGCTGTTGGTGGGGTGAGACTTGTAAGTACATTAACCCAACAGGAAGATGTTCCTTGCAGAGTTGAAGGCTTTATAACTTTTCAGAATCCTTTGTAAGCAATAGCTAGGATTTCCTGCCTTGCTGCAAGAGGTGCATAACATACAAAGGGTACAGGTGCATCGTGTCCACTTTACTGAGTGTTGCTCCTGGTAATCATAGTGATTTTTATGAGAACTTTGTTCAGGTCACTAAGTGGACTGTTTCCCAAAACTTGATTTAATTTCAGCTACCAGGCTTGGTACTCCTGTACAGGTACTCCTTAGGAACACTTCAACTGGAGTTCGTAAACACAAACAAATCAAGGCATCCAGATTGTTCAATAGCCTGAAAAGAATGTACTTGTGGTTAAGTATCTGCATCCTGCACCAGAAGGACCTTGAAGCAAAAGGCTACTGCCACGCGGGGAAAGCAAGCAGTTATTTCTGGAAGGGAGTTCACTACAGAAAGATTCCCCAGTGGCCCATGAAGAGTGATGTGGGAAACTGTCCTCAAAAGTGACAGCCACTGATGGAAGACTTCTGAGGTGAAGGGAAGCCCTCAAAGCTCAGTTAGAAGGCATCAATACATCACGTTAAGCAGATGTCTGCTGAGAAACCAGTTGCTAAGAAATGCTGTGATTTAGGCCAGTGTCTGAGTTCAGAAGGCAGGGACTGTGCTCTCAGGACAGTGTTGAGTTTCTTCAGCAGGGACAGGAACACTCCAGTGTCCACTCCAGCAGCAGGGCTGTGCTGCCACTTTGTTCCTGAGATGAAGAAGAGCTGCAGGACACTGCGTGCACCTCTTGCATGTCTTTGGTAGTAGTGGCAATGAGTTGTTGCCCTGCTGGGGTCCTTGTAACCCCTTGGAGAGTTGGGCAAGATGTCAAAGGGTAACCAGGAGAGAAGCAGCACCCCTTTTTCCATCATCTTGTGATAATAGAGTCACAGGCAGTTGTTAGGCCAGGCAGAAGGTTCAGTGTCCACGGAGAAACTCTTGAGCAGTGAATGCTTTGGGAGAAGTGCATAGCATGAGGCTTACAGTAAGATCTTGCCTCCTATAGGGGCACTACTTTGAGCAGTACAGTGCCCGTTGGGTTCACTTCCACACTCAGGGAGGAGACCCAGTTGTGAACCCCCCAGTCCATGCTGGTTGGCAGCACCTGCTGGATGCAGCATGCTGGGTTGCAGGCCAGCCCATTGCCGAGGAAGGTGAGGGAGAAGGTGAAGTTCTGGGGTCCCCCAATTTCCTGCTGGTTTAGGACTGCCACAGCATAGGCTCTGTCAGACAGCGGCCGTTCCCACAGCTCGAAATTCTTGTCCTGCCAAGGAGAAAATAAGCTTGTGTTACAGAAGGCAGAACCAGCTGTCTTTGTGCTTGAAGCCTGAACAAATATGTTCACCGGGCTCCTGTTCCCAAGCTCTGGGCACTCCTCTGTCACACAGATCTCCAGTGCCTGTTTTCTGAGGAGGCTTGCAGCCCGTGCTCCAGAGCACACCCCCAGCCAGCTCCTGCTGTACCTTAGTGATGCGATAGCCCTGCTTGCCCAGCGGATCCTGGTTGATGGCGATCACCTCTCTGTTCTGGAGCAGCCACTTGGCCTCTGGTTTCATGTGCCTCAGGTCATTGGACATGAAGAGTGGTGCTGCCATGATCGCCCACATCACCATCTGAGTCACAGCCTGATCCCAGCTCAGCCCAAAGTTCCCGATCACCAACTGTGACAGGAAAAGGAAAATGCCACGTAATGCTGCTTGCCAAGGAGAAACTGGGCCACCAAGCTGGGTGCTGGGCAGTGACAGGATGTTAAGGGTGGTACCCTGTTTGGGGACTGGTTAGATAGGCTGAGCTTTAGGAACAAGACCAGCTGGCTGCAGAAGACCAGCATGGCAATTCAGCATGAACCAGTGGTGGAAGCAAAGAAGGATCTGTATCTGGCAAAGCAGTGTTAAAAGAACCTGTTTCTGGAGGCAGCTTGCTGGTACCCAGCTTGGCACCCATGGCTTTTCCCTATTCTAGGAGTTGGCATACTTGAGACATTTTCCCAGAGTCATACCTGTTAAGGAGTGGCACTGCTTGCAGAGGTTGCAGTACAGAGGCAGTGCTTCTCCTGCTGTGCACAGCTGCATGCCTGTGCTGTGTGCTCAGAGTGCTGTTCTGCTACTCTTTTTCCAGCCAGGGATCCCTCTCATCAAGTGCTTAATCCTAGGACTCCATCAGATCCTTTCCCCCAGTGTTTCTTCTCTCAGTCTCTCCCTCCCCATCCCTCTCAAGCTACAGCTAAGGGAAGAATTTTTTTGCTGCTGCTGCAAGGGTATTGCTCTACTTGCCATGTCAGGATCGTTCCAGCCCCCTGGCCCAGCTATCTTCACAATGCTGTCCTGGTGCAGTGCTGTCCACTCCACAATGTTCTTGATGCTGTTCCAAGAATCATAGACATCATAAAAGTTCCTCCACTGATTACAGTACTGTTTGATCTCCGTGTAATTGGGCTGCCAAAACAATGAGTGTGATCAGCCAGAGAGCCTGACAGTACAAGATGAAGACTGTACACAAGGCTAGACTGCATCAGGGATATTCTGGGGGAGAACTGAGTGAATACCTTCCATTGTCAGCTATCTGAATGATGTTGGTCCCTAGGACACCCTGAGCCCAACAGTTCCAGTCTGCCATACTCCAGACAGCACCATCTCAATTGTTTCCCTTGGGAGAACAGTTGCATCCACCCAGCTCTGTTAGAAAGTCTCCACAAATGCTATTTTACCAAAGGTGGGATGGGGCCAGTGGGATTAAACTGTGTCATCCTATTACTGTTACAGTAATTACTATTGCAGTAATTATACTGCTGATTCTTGGGTTTACACCCATGGGTGACTAATGTATCCATCTCTCTGGGAGGGAATGACCACATCCTGTCCTGGAGGCATGGGGGAAGCATAACATGTCACTCACAGACCCTGTCCAGCAAAAACCCATCAGTAAACAACACAGAGCATTCCTGTTGAATAGGCTGCCCTAAAACTCTCATTCCTGATTCCAGAGGTGGTTGTTTGTGTGAGGTTACAGCACTCTGTGCAGCAGAGCACCCAGGGGGAATAGCACCAAGTTGTCCTAGCTGTGTTGCATTGCCAGCGTCTTTCTGCTCCTCAAAGACAGGAAACAGATGGATGCTGCTGGTCCTGAGCAAGCTCCAGCTGGGCTGTGCCTCCAGCAGCTTGTGCTGATGTGCTGCAGAATCCTACAAAGTTGTTTTCAGCAGAGTGGTGACTCGCCTCAAGTACACCTCAAGGCTGTAGAGGAAAAGTGCTTTTCCTCCACCTTGCAGTCTTGCTCTCTGTCAGACCAGAGAGCAGGAGATGCCTTGGGAGGCTGCGGTGCAGTCCTAACGCTTTTCTGTTCCCACTTTGTGCACTGAGAAACACTCCCTACCTGCTGCACGGGCCTCAGGTAGAAAGGCCATTCACAGGAGTACACAATGGGTCTGCCAGTCTTGTTCAGGGCCAGAGACATGTTCCTGTAACCTAAAAGAAGACAGGTAACACCATCTCCTTGCTCAAGGAAAGGAACTAAACCAGTGCTGCAGGTTCAGGTGTCAGCCTGACTCTCTTAAAAATCAAGGTTTAACATACTCTCATAGGTGTGATAATATGGGGAGGAGAGAGGAGCTTGTATTGGCAGCCAGGCTCCCGCCTCCAAGGAGAGGTGAGCTGCCTCGTGGCTTTGCTACTTGTCCCAGGCAGGGGTGCTGCTCTGTACACTACCCTGGTTTCAGCTGGGATAGAGGACACAGATGCAACCCTGGGAACAGGCTGCCATTTTGCTCTGTGGTGTATTTTCCCTCTAAAATCACAAAATCTTTTGAGTTGGAAGGAACCCTTAGAGGTCATCGAGACCAACTCCCTGCAGTGAACAGGGACACCCACAGCTCCATCAGGTGTCCAGAGCCCCGCCTAGCCTGACCTTGTATGTCTCCAAGGACAGAGCACCCATCACCTCTCTGGGCAACCTAGATAGATGGGAAACACAAGTTGGTATCTTCCCAAGCTGCTGGATACAGCACCAGCGGTTAACATTGCAGGAACACATCCTTATGATGCATTTGTGCCATATGGACCGGGCAGGAATCCAAAAAGCACTAGCTTTGTCCTGTCCTTGTCCTCAGACAGCCCTGTTAAGTCCCTTTCAATCAGCAGAGAAGGAATGAAGCGTTTGCTATCTCTCCTGGAACTGCTTCAGTACCACTGGATTGCACCTGGGTTATCCGTATGATCCAGCCAGCTCCCAGCTCAGCTGTCGCCTGCGGTGCTGAGCTGCAGCTCCTGGTCCCAGCAGCCAGCACACACTGGACCAACTGGCGTGGAACAGTCTGTTACTTGGGCAGGTTCTCTCCACCAGACGGCGTGCAGGATTCCTGCTGCCAAATGCTGTGCCAGCACCGAGAGCCCAGCCGACAAAAAAACAACTTCAGAGTCACATCTGCAAATCTGCACCTGGGGCTCTGGGGTGTGCAGGTGCTTGGAGGGGGTCTGCAGCCAAGAGCCCTGAGCACAGCGTTACTGAGCTCTCTGCTGCTGACCCACCAGCCCGTGTGTAATGACTCTGGAACTGGCATTCACAAGGGCACACTTCAAAGTGAAAACCCCAGAAGGTTTGTCACGACCTTCCACTTTTTTTTCCTGCTATAAGCTCTGATAACTGCCCTTTCTACCGCAGATGCAAGCTGTTCTAGCTCAGAACTGATCCATTATGGCACAGTCTCACCAAAGGGATCGAGCATCAAGCGTGAGAAACACTTTGAACTCTGCAGCGAAGGCACTGCAGAAGTGCAAATACTTTGTGCTAAGAGCTGACGTGGCAGTCTGCAGAGAGCCCCCAGAGAACACAGGCATTACTTCTGTGCTCAGCACGATGCAGTCTCTGGTGGGAGAAAGCTGCTTTCTCAAGCCACGCCTGAAAGCTCTGGGAGTCAGAACAGCCAAAAACCACTTGGGCCAGCAATACGTGCTGCCATGGAGAGAGAGCAGCCTTGCATTTGGGAACACTGAGTGTAAGCAAATCCCTCAAATGTGTACAGTCAGGAAAAAGCATCTCCCTGGAGCCCACCCGTTGGCTTGGGATCGCTGACACCCGCAGAACAGCCCCAGCCAGGCCCCACCTGCACACATACCTTCTGCCAGCAGCCCCAGCGAGCCCACATTGCAGCCATCAAACTTCAGCAGGTCCACACCCCAGGAGGCGAAGGTCTGGGCATCCAGCTCGTAGTGCCTGTAGCTGCCCGGGAAGCCAGCACACGTCCTGTTCCCCACATCGCTGTAGATCCCCAGCTTCAACCCCTTAGAATGGACCTGAGTTCAGCAGGCAGAAGGAGAGGCTCTGAGTCACGCGGCTCCCCCAGCCCACCCTCCCCCCGCAGCCCCTCACTCACGTAGTCCGCCAGCGCACGGATACCGTTGGGGAAGCGCCGGGGATCCGCCCGCAGCCGGCCCCGCTCGTCCCGCGTGGGCGCCATCCAGCAGTCGTCGATGCAGACGAACTCGTAGCCCGCTTCCTTCCAGCCCTCCGCGACCATCACGTCGGCCATCTCGGCGAACAGCCGCTCGCTGAGGGAGTGACGCGGGGTGGGGGAGGGGGGACACGCGGCAGCTCGGGCCGCAGTCCCGCACCGCACCGCTCCCGACACCGGGACCCCGGCTACCCTCACCGCACCCTACTCCCATCCCTTCCCGGTACCTGACGCAGCGGTTCGGCTCAGCATTGCAGTCGGTGCCGCAGAGGAAGCGCTCCCAATGCAACCAACCCATGGGCGGCGTCCTCGCCACGCCGTTATCCAACGCCACAACCGCCGTCACCGCCACGGCGACCGCCACGGCCCAGCGCGACGCCGCCGCCATGACACCCGCCGTCTGCGGCATCACGTGAGGCGGGCGGGCGATCACGTGGCGGAGCAGAGTCACGTGACCACGCGCGGGCGGCGCCCTCCTGGGGCCTCGGCCTCCGACGCCGCCGGGGGGCGCTGTGCGGCGCCCTGAGCTCCGCGGGCTCCGCGCGGGGCGGGCGGCGTCCCGTGTAGGCCGCGTCCTCCCACGCCGTCCCCACGCAGTGCTGACAGCCCGCTCGGCCGTGGGAGCGGCTCACTGCGCTGCGTGCAGGGTTCAGCACTCCGTAGCTGGGGCTCGGGGCTCTCCGGGCCGCGCTGAAGCCTGGGCGGGGGCCGGGACGTGGGCCTGGCGGAGCCCGGCTGTCCGCTCGCGCGGCGTTGAGGTGAGGCTCACCCCGCCTGCAGTGGCGTGAGATGAGCAGCGGTGGCTGAGAGCGGGGCTCACTGCGGCCCCGGAGCGGCGTGCTCGCTAGGTGTCCTCCCATCTCCGTTCTGATGCACCCGGGGAACAAAAGCCCTTCAGAGACCGCAGTCAGATAATGGCGCTTTGTTTGGGCGCGGGGGTCCTCCCCCTGCCCCTCGGGGGGCTGCAGGGCACGGCTTCTCTGAGTGGGACAAAACACGCCGCAGGACTTCGTGGCTTTGTTTTTCTTGAGGCAAACCACAGCCCGGAGCTGGGTTGCTTTCCATATTCCTGGGGCTGGAGGGTATTACAGAACCGACCTTTGCTTGTCACCAGCCCCCAGCCCTCCCTTGCTCATCCCTCCTGTTTGTGGACCGTCCTTGTAGCTCAGCCCGGCAGGTGCTGTGATTCCCCAGCCCCATCGCTGTGGGGTGTGGATCAATAAAAGCACAGAGCAGGGCCTCTTCCCCTAAGCACCCATGGGTGTGCAGCAGCAGGAGGCAAGTTGCGTGCATCTGCAGCTGCTGGGCTGTAAGTGCCGTGCTGGCAGGAGCTCAGGGAGCTGCCAGTGCTGATTATTCTGATTTTACTTTCCAGGAGTCACATTAACCCAACGTAACTCCTTTAGCTTCCATTTACACCGGCAATTAACTCTGCTGCTGCTGCTGGTCCTGTGCCCACTGCTGCTTCCTGGGGCATGTCCTGAATGAGCAGCGTCACGCAGGAGAAGGAAAACTGACTCCGAAGTCTGTGTGCTTTACCAGGGGATGGCTGCTACCCGTGCTGCATCCCCAGCCTGAGTGAGCACTGCTGGCTCTGGGGCATGGAAACCTGCTGGGCTGGAGGGGCTCTCAGCCCCATATGGCTGCTGGGAGCTCTGGTAGGGGCTGAGCACTGCTGCTGCTGCCCCCCCCCAAAGGTTCCCAGGGTGCACAAATCACCAGGTCCCTTGCCTGTAGGGCTGTAGTGCGGCAGAGCTCCCCTAAGCATCCCTCACCACAGTGCTAGAGTGGGGACCCCCTCTACTTGGCTGCAAGCAGAGCATGCTGTTACTGCAGGTTATCTTATGGTATGTTGGATTTTTTGGGGGTTTTGCATTTTACGTTTTGCTTTCTTTCTTTTTCTCTTCTTTCTGGGTGGTGCCAGTTCCTAGAATCAGGGTGCTTCAGGGCTGACCCCAGCTATTCTCCCCAGTGAAGCCCCCAGGTGCCCAGACCTGCTGCTGGGTAAAGGAGAGCAGCGAGGGCAGGAACGCAGGAGCACTGCAGGGTTATGGTTTCTGCCCTCAAAAGAACAAACCAAGCACCAAACTACAGGTCTGCACTTTGCTTTCTCCCCTCTCTATCACAAAAACCTCTCTTGGAGCCGACAGGGCGATGGGGCTGCGAGGTACGGGGCGCCCAACAGAGCTGATCTGTGAAACTTGGCTGGGAGCACAGAGGGAGATTGATGTTTGCTTGCGAGCTTGGCCATCAGCTGCGAGCTCTGCCTGCCCCCACGCCAGCTGGGGACGGGAGCGCTGGCCCAGGGTGGCACCACAGGGCTGGCGTAAGCCCCCAGGACAGCTGGCAGCACTCTGAGGCTGGCGCCTGCCCAGCGAGCTGGCCACGAAGAGGAGGATGGGACACTCAGTGTGTGGGAGTGTCCGAGCTTCACCATAGGGCTGGAGACCCCCACAGCCCCACATCTGCCCTTCCTTGGGTCCTGTCCCCCAGGCAAAACCCCATCAGATAAATGGAGATAACAAGGTCTAGGAATAATTGCAGGGTTCCCGTTACTGCAAGGCTGGGAAGTTGCCGAGAGCTGCTCCAAGATGTGGGGTTCTGGGCAGAGAGAAACCCCCAACACACTGCTGAAAATCCCAGACAGACTTTATTTGTGTAGGAAGATCGATGCTGTTTAAAAACCCACTGCTGCTGGAGGTTTGGTTGGCCACTGTGTGCCTGTGGGTGCCAGCACCTCTCCGTTTGGGTCTGCACCAAATGGACTTCTCCCCAAAAAAAGAAGTCTCTGGAGGCTGTCCCAAGGATGGGACAGTGGCAGTGGCAATGGGACGGAGCCGTATCCACCCATGCTGGTGGAGCCCTGGCATCTCCTGGGGATGCTTTTCCTTTGCTTGCCCCATCTGTGAAATGAATGTGTGTGGCTCAGCAGGGGCTGGGAAAGTGAGTGCTGAGGGCTTCTGGTTACTGGGAAGAGGGACAGGGCAACACCTACACAAGGAGTGGGGAGGGAGGCTGAGGGCTGTGAATAGGATGTCTGCCCAGGCTGCACTGCCCCTTTGCCTGTATCCCCCTGCCATGGTGCCTGGCCCCTCACTGTGCCATGGTGGTCCTAGGGTTGCTGAGGAAAGGGACAAATCCCATCTCCATCCTGCCCACAGAACCCCTGGGGCTACAGTGAAGCATCCCACCGAACATCCATGCCCCTCCTGGGCTTGTTGTGAGTAGGGGAAAGGAGAGCATCCACACGTTTCTCTCTGTAGGACCTACGTCAGCATCACCTACTGCTTTTATTTCCTGCTAAGCACGGAGGATATCCAGGTCTGGAGGGCTGGAAGCCTTTCTGAGTTTTTAAACTGAGGGTTCAGATGCTCTCCTCTCCAGAGAAGGAGGAGCAGATGGAGTGACCCCACCCAGGGACACTACACCTGGGGCTGAGGGGGGAGCCAGGGAATGGGGTCAGCAAGGCGGGGGCTGCCCGCCGTCTCCCACCATGATGCTCTGGGCTGTGCAGGGAGAGAGGACTACAGCCCCTCACCCCGCTCACTGCTGTCCGTGGCACGGCAGCCTGACAGTGGCTCGCAGCCTCCAGGCACACGGCAGCATCCAGCCAAGAGGTCCTCGGACCCTTTTGGGGCCTCAGGGCACCAAGTGGATGTCCTCTGAGCGCAGCACTTTGTAGACAACCCAATAGAAGATATTGAAGACCAGAAAGGTGAAGGGGAAGACAGCTCGGGAGATGGTGTCGATGCGCTTGGCACGGTCGACGTAACGCTTGCGCAGGGTCTCCCCTTCCCGCAGCAGTGCACTGGGTGGGGGGGGGCTGTAGATTCCAGGACCCTCCCCAGCCCCCTCCTTCGCCTGCAGGCAGTGGCCCAGCCCGTAACCTCGGAAATAGAAGCGGCTCTCGCGGATGAGCTCTTCCTCCTGGAGAGGGAAAGTGCCGTCAGCCGGGCAGCCCACAGGTCACGGGGCTGCGTGCTGCGCTGTGTACGTGCCAGCCCTGGGTGGGTGCCAGCTGTGAGGTTTGATGCTTCTCCGGCACGTCTGAGGCATGCAGGCAGAAGCCTGGAGGAGGACAGGGTCTGGGGTACGAGGGTGCCCCCTCCCTGCCAACACCACGTGTTCTAAAGTGCCCCAGTGGGCGGCCCCAGAACCCTCAGCATCCACTTGGGTGTGTGGGGGCAGTTGGGTCCATGGGGGTGCATGGGAGGATGCACGGGAGGATGCAGATCGGACAGGGGTGTATGGCACACAAGGGTGTGTGGCACAAATGGGGGTGCACGGGGCTGCGGGGCACATGGGGATGCTTGGTACATGGGAGTGTGCTGCACACAGGGGTGCAGGATGCACGTAGTGTCTGGGACACTGAAGGGCACTGCGAGCACTGGGGTGCTGGGGGTGCAGGCACTGTTGCAGCAGCTACTTGCTGCAGGATGGAGGCGTGCTGGCTGACAGGCAGCTTGCTGGCTCAGAGCTGTGCAGGGACAGAGGGGCCTCGCTGCCATCAGGGACCCCCCAAACCTCTGGAGAGCCAGAGCTGCTTGCCAGGATGGGAAAAGCAATGGAGGCTCTGTCCTCACCCTCCTTACCGCCCCCACAAAGACCAGCAGTGCCCACGCTCCTCCCCACCAATGGCTGTGCTTCGTTAGTGGGCTGTTTCATTAGGGAACCACAGTGGCCCGGCTCGTTTACCCTCTGTGTGTGTCCCCATTCGGGGCTGAGGATATCCCCCTCCTTATTCCATGCCCACACGCAGTGTGGGTTTCGAGTCCCCATGCTCTCTCTGAGCAGTACTGCTCGCTGAGGCTCGTGGATGAAAAGGGCTGCATCCTACCCTGCGTGAGCACCCCGCAGCCAGGGGCTCTCATGCGGAGCTCCTGGGGCTGGGGATCTTTATTTAACTCAGCACTCTGCCGGCTAAGCAAGATTTCCCAGCGGGGAGAGCAGCAGAAGCTGAAACTGCTGAAATGTGGTCTCGTGTGCTGCTGAGCTGCACTCCCCTGCTGCGGGCTGAGTGCTTGCTGAGGATATGACAGGATGGGGGTTCAGAGAGGGCTGCAGCGGCCCCAAAAGAGCACAGCCTGGATGTCCTTGTCCCCGTGCATCTCGTCGCAAAGCGGGCAGCCTGCCCTGTGCCACCACTCCCTGCTGTGTCTCCTCCCCACGTCCTCAGCTGCCAAGTGCCCACACGCACTGAGCCACTGCAGGGAGAGGAGATCACAGCACTGGGTGATCCGGGCAGGCAGAGCCCTCATGCTGCTCCAGGTGCTGGCAGGGAGCTGAGGGGCACGTCGCCCTGGCACGGTTCACTCCACTGCAGAGGGGGCTGCGTTTGGCCCCATTTTACAGCAGGGGAAACCGAAACACAGGGCGAGGCGTCTCCAAGGAGCTGGTGAAATATGCCACGTCCCCTCCAGGCTCCACGGCCACGTGCCCCGTGCACATCCCTGCCCCACTCCTTCCTGCACCCTCACTTGTGGGAAGTGCTCCCGGGGGGGGCTCCTTTTGGGGAAGAGAGGGGTGCAGAGGTGCACTGTCGGAGGGGTGTGCTTTACCCTGGAGCTGGAGAGCTGCGAGAGCGTCGCGTAGGTGTGCTCGCCGCTGTGCCGGCTGCTTGGCTGCCCCAGGGACTCCAGGCTGACCATCCCGCTGCTCAGGCCCTTTTGGCACCAAACAGAAACAGGACAGCACGTGACCGACGGCTCTGCCCCTGCTGCGGGCAGAGAGCAGCCGTGGGGGGAGAGCAGCCCCTCCGACAGCACAGCCTCGGTGCCAGGGGGCACTGCGAGCCTGGGGGGGGGGCACGTCCGTGGGGTTTTTGCATGGAGGTCTGCGTCTAATGGTGTCACCATATGGCAGGGCAGGGGCACCAGCTGCTTTCCCTGAGCATCACATGGGAAAGGAAAAGAAACGCTTGTTTCTTTTCCTGCTTTTTTAGAGCGGAGCACCTCCCAGGGCAGGAGGAGGGTGGCACCCATTTGGGGCCGTGCACCACATCCACTCCCTGCCCAGGGCACGGTGCTTCCCTGCAGTCACTGCTGGGGCCGTCCCCCCCACGCTGGGACGGCCAATGTCAGCCTGCCCCAGGGGACAGGAGTTGGACTCGATGATTTTGATGGGTGCCTTCCAACTCGGGCTATCCTATGGTTCTGTGATTCTGTGACAGTGCACTTCAGCTCTGGGCATCCCCGCAGGACAGGGAGATGCTCCGGGCTCCCCGTGCTGCCCGGCAGGCACAAAGACCACAACGGTTCCCTACAGTGCCATAGGGGACAGCCCTGCAGCCCCAGGGATGGCAGCGCCGGGGCTCCCCACGGCAGCCGAGGATGGGACGCGTGGTGACAGCGGTGGCCATGGGGACTCACCATCCTCTGCCTGCGCTGCCGCCGCCGCAGGCGCATGAACTCCTTGTGCTGCCTCGAGACGAAGTTGACGGCGGCATATTCCAGCAAAGCAGCAAAGACAAAGAGCAGGCAGACGGCCATCCAGATGTCGATGGCCTTCACGTAGGAGACCTGCGAGGGGAGAGGGGTGAGAGCTGCGTCCCTCCCTGCCCTCCCCACCGTCGCAGATCGCAGAGGTTTTCCCCCAGAGCTGCACGCCTCAAAGCCCCAGGAAACCAAGTTCTCCCCAGGAGAATCCCTTGTGCCAGATGGCTTTGAGTCGTGATTCCGCTGGAGAAACCAGGATAAGAGCCTGACATTCTGTTCTCTCTGTTCTTGGTCCATGGATGTGGGGAAATATTGGGTATTAGGAAGAATTTATACTCCAGAAGAGCGGTGATCTTTGGCACAGGCTGCCAAGGGAGGTGGTGGGGTCACCATTCCCGGGACTGATCAAAACCACGGAGACGTGGCACTGAAGGACACAGTCAGTGGGCATGGTGGGGCTGGGATGGGGATCCTAAAGGTCTTTTTCAACCCCCTCTGGCACCTGTACTGTGCTTTGCAGTGCTGACCTTGGGCAGAGAGGCCCGGGAGCCGGCGCTTTGAGTGGTCATGGTGAGCACCGTGGTGATTCCCAAGCCCACCCGCGCCGGCGCCGCATCCATGTTGATCCAAAAGGAGACCCAGGAGAGGATGACGATGAGCAGGCTGGGGATGTACATCTGGATCAGGTAATAGCCCATCTGCCGCTCCAAGTGGAACTTCACCTCAATGCAGGTGAACTTGCCTGCAAGGAAATCAGGCCCTGTATGGGTGAGGGAGCCCATGCCATGCTGGGGGCAGCCAGGGGTTTCTGGAGTCTCACCTGTGTTGTAGTACTTGGTGCAGTAGCCCAGGTCCTTTTCGTCCCTCAGGATGAACTGAGGCAGTGTCAAGCCCTCTGCCACCTGCACGGCCTCCTGCTCCTCCAGCCACTCAAAGATGAGGTCATTCATGGTGTAGCCAACTGGAGAGGCAATGGAGGGAGCCATGGGTCAGAGGAGATATGCACCCATTCACCCCGACCTCAAATAACCTCCCCTTTCCTGCTCACCTCCCCCAGAAACACAGAGATGCTGGCTTTTGGGATGGGGTGGGTGGCATGCAATGGGATGAAGCACAGCTCAAACCTCCCCAGGCACTCACAGCTCTCCAGCTGCATCGTGCACGTCTGGATGTCCATGGGGAAGTTCTTGAGATCCATGGGGCAGGACAAGATCAGCGTCAGCCTGCAGGAGGCGGACGCAAGAGAGAGTCACTGGAAGATGCTCAATGGGATCAAGAGGAAAGCTTCACTTCCCACTCTCGAGCCCTGTGCCAGAGAAGAGCTCAGCACCTGATGCTGTAGAGCACGTTGCCGTTCTTGAAGATGCGCAGCAGCTTGTTGTCGGTGGTGACCTCGTGGAAGTTGGCTCCTTTCTCATTGGCAAAGAACAAATCCGGCTTCCAGATGGAGTCGAGCATGGAGGGGTCGAGGTCAAGCGAGTCGTCGGGGTACTCGTGGTAAGCCAGCCGGGGGTCGTTCCACTGCTGCCTCAGGAACACGTTCACACGGTAGTCCTGGGACAGAGGGCACCACGTCAGCGGGAGCCCCGTGGGACCCGGGGAGGAGGAGGAGGTTGGTGGCCTGAAGGCTTTGCAGCAGCACAACAGGGGCTTTTTAGGGCTTTCCCAGTGCAGATCCTCATGCATTTGAGGAGGATGGGGACAGCAGCCCGGTTCAGTGCTCCGGCTCCAGAGGGACCCAGGGGAGCCCTGAGCACAGACACAGCTCTGGCACTGGGACACACACGCACCCCGGGCAGCATCCCCTGGAGAGGAACCTACTGCCAAAGCCTCACCATGGTCGTCTCGGTGACGGAGCCAAAGCTGTTGATGAAGATGTTGCACGTCACGTTGACGGGCGGACCTGGAAAACAAGCATGCAGCTCTCACTGCTGACCAGCACCACGCTGGTGTGGGCACAGATCCTGCACCCTGTGTCCACCAGAGCCACCCCATGGTGTGTGCAGGGGAACCACCCCCACCCTACCATGAGAAAACAGGTGTAGACAGTGTGGGTACGACTGGGGAGGTGCTGAGGACAGAGGGCTGTGGGTCAGGATCTTGTCCCCATAGCCATCCCCTGGGTTTGGACAGCCATAAGTGTGGGGCACTGTCAGCCCCGGGAGCTTCACGTCCTCCCCTTACCTTTGAAGTTGGGTCGGATCCGGGCATCGTACCCTGAGGTTCGTCCCATGAGCTTGTCCAGGAAATCAGAGGGCGACATGGGCTGGGGAGCACCGCGGGAGTGGGATTTGATCTCCTCCCTCCCTGAGACCAGCCTGCAGGCAGAGGGGAGGGCTGAGCCGGCTGCCAGCCCCACAAAGCTCGAGGCACCCGCCCCAGCACGTCTCCCGTGATGGTGGGGGCCCCTGGGAAGGGGTTGGGGCCAGGAGTCCCACGGTGGAGAACAGGGCACAGCGAAGAGCCACTGTGCTGTCCCTCCTGGTAAATCCAGAGGGTAAACCATCCCCTGCCTGGCATGCACCCATGGGGGCTGTGTGGATATGGCAGAGCGGTCGCTGCCCCAGGGCAGCGAGGAGGGAACCAGGAGCTCAGAGGGGACAGTGGCACTGCGTGGTGACATGGCCAGAGAGGAGCAGCCCGGCCACAGCGAGGAGCTGACATGAGCTCTCCCACACAGTGCTCCCAACAATGATGGAGACTTATTTAAACTGACCTCGGAGGGGATATTTTCCTGAACGCATCTCCGCCTGCCAGCTCCTCTCCTTCTGTCAGTCTATAATGATCATTTCAAGGAACAATGCGAGAGACATTTGCTCACCACATTGCCAGGCATGTGGCTGTGATGGAGAGGAACAAGCTGGAGATTTCTGGACACAAAGGGAGCTTTGAGCTTGCTGCTGGTGCGTCCCATTCCTGCTTGGGGGTGCAGACCCCACTGCCACAAGCAAGGGAGGGTGCTGGGGGCCGGGACTCTCCTGGGGCTGTGGGTAGGCTGAACCCACGCTGTGCTCCTACCTCTGCTCAGGGGAGTGGGAGTCATCCCTGGAAGAGGCTCAGCATCTCCGAGCACCGGGCTAACTGCTGCAAGCTGAGCTGCACATCCCTGGGCACAGCCTGTGGGGCACAGCCTCCCCTGGGGGGGCCTGGTGCTCAGCACAGCCCCCCATGCATTCAGGGAACAGTGGGGCTGGAAAATGCTCCTGTCTGCCTGAGAATGCCATCCCGATGGAAGAGATTTCCGCTGCTGAAACGATGACATTCAGATGCAATTTTCCCCCTCCCCACCACAAACGCTGCATCCCCCCCGCACTGCCCCAGATACAGCAGGACACGGAGCCCCAGGGGCACTGCAGCCCCCCAGCTGTGCCCACCTCATCCTAGTGGCACCTGGAGGTGATAGAGAAGGACGAAGGGACTCAGGGGCTTCAGGTCCTCCACCCAAAATGCTCTGTGGGACCTGGGGTTACCCTGAGCTCCCCCATCCCAACCTCCACCCCCCAAAAAGATAAAGCCCTGAGCTGGGAGAAGGTCTGAGCACCTCAGGGACGTTGCTGTGATGGAGAAAGAGCCGCATCTCCCGGTGGTCCCTCAGCCCACCTCGGTGAGGGCTGTGCTCCGGGTGGGGGCCATGGGGACAGGCGGCAGTGGGTGGGGGGCTGCAGGGGATGGGCGGCACTGTGCAGGCGAAGTCCCTGGGGTATAGGGCCCGGGGGAAGGTCCCGCTGCCAGGGATGGGGGTA
>VXAB01006456.1:42138-53610 GCA_013399175.1 Odontophorus gujanensis
CACTGCGGCAGCGGGGAGCCCATTAGCAGCGTGTCGGCTCGCTCCCGCTGGCATCACGCCGCATCGCCCCGCATCTCCGTCTCGCTCGGCTGCCTCGCTCTCCGCCACCCCGACGCCGATGCTCTTTAGCACCACGACAAACGGTTGTGGCGTTTTTCCCTTTATCGCCTCGGATCCCCTCTTCCTGCCCCGCAGGTCTGTTGGAGTGCTGCGCTCGCTGCCTCATCGGGGCGCCCTTCGCCTCGCTGGTCGCCACCGGGCTCTGCTTCTTTGGGGTCGCGCTGTTCTGCGGCTGCGGGCACGAAGCCCTCACCGGCACCGAGCAGCTCATTGAGACCTACTTCTCCAAAAACTACCAGGACTACGAGTATCTCATCGAGGTGTAAGTGACGGCGCGGGGGCTCCTCGCGTCTCCGTCGCACGTGGAGTGCTGCTGTCACCCAGCCCCACTGGGGCTGACACCACGAGGGCTGCGCTCAGCCCTGGGCAGCCTCACACTGGCACTGTGGCCCTGTGGCAGCTGCTCCTTTCCTTTTCACCCTGTTCTTATCTGCCCCATGCCAGGTGCCGTGGGGGGCACGGGACAGCCGCACCGGGTAGGTATGGGGCCATGGGGAGGCCCTGCTTGGCAAGGTGCTGCCCCTCTCATCAGCTCTGCTGGGGACGGCAGCTTTGTCCCTGCAGGATGTGACACCACTCCAGTCCCCTTGGGGCGGTGTAGGGTTCAGGGAGGGTAAGTGGGGCCGCACACGGGGGCCGTGTGCTGCAGCACCACCTGAGCATCCCCACCCGCTCCTCTCCCCGTAGCATCCACGCTTTTCAGTACGTCATCTATGGCACAGCCTCTTTCTTCTTCCTCTACGGAGCCCTGCTGCTGGCCGAAGGCTTCTACACCACCGGCGCCGTCCGGCAAATCTTTGGGGACTACCGGACCACCATCTGCGGCAAGGGCCTCAGCGCAACGGTAACTGGGGGCCCGAAAGGGAGGGGAGCGCGAGGCCCCCAGCGAGCTCACTCTTTGCAGCGGGTGTGTCAGTGTTTGGGAAAGTGGCTAGGACATCCTGACAAGGTGATCTTAACCGGGGTTCGGAACCCCCTTCGCGCGCCCGCAGCGGGTTTGGCGTTGGCTGAAGGGCAGGAGACGGCGTCCTCCCGGGGGTTGGGGTGTACCGAGGGGAAGCGCAGCCCGACCGCCCTCCCCGAGGCCGAATCTGTCCCCAAAGCAGCTGATATGGCCGTGCCATCGGCCAGCAAACAAATTGCTCTGCGCTCAAGGATCGCTCAGCAGAGCCACGAGCATCCCTGCGAGGGCGGTGCGTGACATCCCTGTGCTGGGAGCGGCCTCGGGGAGCAGAGGGGGACGGCTGTGGTTCCCTTTGGGTTCGGTTGGGGTGGCACCACGGAGGGAGGGCGGCAGGGCGGCGTTGCTCAGCTCGGGGGTTTGGCAGCTGCTCTCCCGCAGAGGTCAAACCCCACTGGCACGCGGCCGTGGGTACCCCCCCGGTGCGCAGAGTGGCACCGTCGTGCCACCACCGGTCAGTCCCAGTGTGTGTGGCTGGCCCCAGTGCCGCCCAGTTTGGGCTGGTGGCCCGTTGGGTGCGTGGGGCTGTGTTGGGCACAGCGGGCGGTGCGTCCCTGCCCCTTGCCTGCCCCGTGCCCAGCCCGCCTGGGGACCCTCGCGCTCCCCTGTCCCCATCCCCGGCCACGCGGTGACCCCTCTGTGTCCTGGCCTTGTGCTGCCCCTTGCAGTTTGTGGGCATTACATACGTGCTGACCATCGTCTGGCTCCTGGTCTTCGCCTGCTCCGCCGTGCCCGTCTACATCTACTTTACCACTTGGACCACCTGCCAGTCCATCGCCAACCCCACCAAGACCACTGCCAGCATCGGCACGCTCTGCACGGATGCCAGGATGTACGGTGAGCACTGAGGGGTTATGGCTGCCGAGAGGGGTCCGGGCTGGAGGGGGTCTTGGGGGGACACAGCTGGGGTGGAAGTGCCTGCACAGTGCAGGTGGTGCGGGGTAGACATGTCCTCCCTCTTTGCCTTCCTCCTGGTGAGGGTCCCCAGCACACAAAGCACACCCCATAACTCAGCGACGCTGTGGGGCCACACCCCAGCTCACCCTGCTCTGTGTCCCCAGGTGTCCTGCCCTGGAATGCGTTCCCTGGGAAGGTGTGTGGCTCCAACCTGCTCTCCATCTGCAAGACCAGCGAGGTGAGCTCCTTCCAGTGCTCTCCGAAGCCCCCATGGGGCTGAGCAAAGATGTTTGGGAGCTCAACCCTGCTCTTCCCTTGCAGTTCCAAATGACTTTCCACCTCTTCATCGCGGCCTTTGTGGGGGCTGCTGCCACGCTGGTCTCACTGGTGAGTCGCTGCTCCCGCTGCCCGGCCATCCTCCTCCACCCAACAAGGAGATGGGGGCAGAGGACAAAGGAGGCGGTGGGCACAGAGGTGGCAGAGCCCGAGCTCGTCTCATTCTCTGACAATAAGGAGGTGGTGGGGGAGGTGGCTGCTGGAGGGGATCTGAAGGGGCATTAGGAGATCACACCGCAGGGAACCAAACCCATACGGACGCTGCACAGTCCCAACGGGGCCGTGGGGCTTTCTGCTGGCCGGGTGCTGGGATGAAGGGTGCTGGAGCACCGTCCTCCTCCTCCTCTCCTGCCTCATTCTCTTCCTGCCCACAGCTCACCTTCATGATCGCCGCCACTTACAACTTCGCCGTCCTCAAGCTGATGGGCCGGGGCACCAAGTTCTAACCGGCGAGGTGGAGCCCAGCCAGACACGCACCCTCCTTTCCTCTAACCCCGAGGCTTTAACACTGCAGCCACCAGACACCAGGTCTCCTGCCTTAACGCTGCCTTTGCCGCTGACTCCCCTCCTCTTCCTCCCTCGCATCCATCGTGCTGAGCGTGACCAGGAAGAGCTTCCCACCAATGGACGCCTCTTCATGCACTTTTCTCTCTGTGCTCATCCGTAAGCGGTTCGCTCTAGGGCCAAAACCAGCAAGAGAAGAGGAGGGACTCGCTCCGGTGTCCCAACGTTGCCTATAGGGATGAGCAAAAGCCTCCGTGCTCCTGGGAGGCAGAAATCCATGTGTAGGTTGCTCCAGGAGTAGAGAGAATGAGGCTCCATAGAGAGAAAAGGAAGTCGGCCGGGTCCCGGCCCCATTGCTGGAGCCTCTCCTGGAGCTGACTGCCGGCACCTCTCCTGCATGGAGGATGAGAAGGATGTTTTTTTCCCCTAGTTAAGAAAGGTGAATTTACCCCAAAGTGCCTGCTGCAGCCAAGGCAAAGGGAGTTCAGGGCAAGGATCTTCCCGTTGCGGAGAAGAGAGCGCTGACCCCGATGCTGATAAAGCCCGTGTCCCTAACCCTATTAAAGCCTGGAGGAGTTTGGTGTCTGTGCACAAAGGGCGCCCTCGGCTTTAGGCTCCAGCACTGCAGCGCCGGGTGCGAGCGAGCGGCGTCCACCTGAGCCACGCTGCAGAGCAGAGCCACAGCTGCCCCTTTGTAGCACAGGATAACCCACGGATGTCCCATCTGCGTGCCAAACTCGGCCATTCCTTCACAATGGTGCTCTTCTGTCGGGGTGACATTTGCTCCTGTAACCTTTTCGTTCCTCGTTCGCCCTCCCCATGTCCGTCCGTCCCGCTCCGCGCTCCCCCCGCCTCGTGCTAACGCTTGGTGTTAATTTATTGGAGAAACTCCTTTTCGTGGCAGACCATCGCTCCGTCCCGCGTGGATATTTTATTATTGTTTTTTTTTTCTTTTTTTTTTAATTTGTTTTTAATTTAAGGTCTGTACGATGATGACTCTTTGGGTTTCAGCTGGGGCAGGGATACTCTCTCTGCCCGGCGCTGAGCTCGGCCACGCTACCAACGCACACGGGCTGGGGAGGGGGAGAAACTGGGCAAGATCTGGGGGGGGATGGATTCACATCGCCGCCGTCGCTCTCGGGGGGGTTTGCTGGTGGGTTTTTGGTATCGATTTAACAACAAATAACCAGGTCCTCCTTCCCACCCTTGTCCCCAGACCCCAAACACACACACACGCACACACACACACACAGAGAGTTAATCGACTGAAAGTGTTTCCTTCATCTCTGATCTAGAAGTTCAACTCGTTAACAAGCAATAAAAAAGGAGCACGTTTTTAGAGACTTATCCTACAAGATGTGTTTTGTAAAGATTAAAGGAAATAAATTAAAATTAAGAACATTCTGAATGAGATCTCTGTCCTGCTGTTGATTTGTTGTGCTGCTCCCCCTCTTCCCTGCACCACAAAAAGGGAAGGGGAGCATTATCCATCCCTCATTGTTCCCACCNTTGGTATCGATTTAACAACAAATAACCAGGTCCTCCTTCCCACCCTTGTCCCCAGACCCCAAACACACACACACGCACACACACACACACAGAGAGTTAATCGACTGAAAGTGTTTCCTTCATCTCTGATCTAGAAGTTCAACTCGTTAACAAGCAATAAAAAAGGAGCACGTTTTTAGAGACTTATCCTACAAGATGTGTTTTGTAAAGATTAAAGGAAATAAATTAAAATTAAGAACATTCTGAATGAGATCTCTGTCCTGCTGTTGATTTGTTGTGCTGCTCCCCCTCTTCCCTGCACCACAAAAAGGGAAGGGGAGCATTATCCATCCCTCATTGTTCCCACCTCAGCTTGGCAGGCTCATGGCCCCAGCCCCTTTGTTCCCAGCTGGACAGCCCTGAACGTCCCTATTTCTCCTCCAGAGCCCAGAGTGAAGCAGGGTGGCTCCATTTGGGTACACGGGTGGACTCGGCTGGGCCAGAGTCCTACAGCCCCATGTTCTGCGGGGAGCTGGTAGGATGCTTGCTGCCAACCCACTGGTAGATGCCACAGGGTTGGTGGCACAGGGAGGTGACTCTGTGGGATGGGGTCTTTCACTCCCCACCCATCCACAACCAAACCCACCCCCAAGCAGCACTGATGCCTCCCCATAACTCAGCTGGGGGTGGTTCAGCTGCTCCCCCAGCTCAGCTCTGGGGCATCAATGGGGCCCTTTGTTCCCCATGTTCCCAGATGCCACCACCTCCTCCCCCCCACGCTGAAAGGGCCCCTGTGTGTGTGTGCCATCAGCCGTCAGGCAGGAGTGAGACTGGGAACAAAACAGCATCTCTGTCCATTGAAAGAGAGCAGTACCCCCCCAGGAGGGAGCGGGGGAGGGGGTGTGGGGGGGTGAGGGTTGGTGACAGCGCGTGTAAGTGGCACAGATCTGAGGGCTGAAGGACACGCGTGGCCTCTTCAGCCCCACTGTGCGTGGGGACACAGGACCTGCTCTCACTGCCCCTTCCCTGGGCACCCTGAGCCCCCCCGGGGCTGGCTGAAAACCACAGGGAACAAACCTTGCCTGACAGCAAACCTCATTTCTGCAAACGTGAGCTGGCCGCAGGCACTTCCCCTCGGTGCAGCAGCTGAAACAAGGCTGCAGTTTGCTCCCACCAAGGCTGGACCAAAGCAAGAAGCCCCGGAGCAGTTCCCGAGGCTCCTCACTGCTCACCTCCTCCAATCCCACCCCTCAGCATCTTGCTCCGGCCAAACGCAGAGCTGCTCTGAGAGCGCAGAGACGAACCAGGTCCTTATCCGTGCGAGGAAAGGAGAAGGAAGGGGACCACCGCAGCCGGGGATGCTCGTGTCGGGACGGCCCGGGGTGTGGGGTGGGGGGAGGTGTTGGGGGGTCCCCAGCCTGGGGCTGCCGCTCCCATCCGCGGAGCTCCGGCTCCTCCTGGCGGCCGCACACCCCGCAGCGCTTCCCGGCTCGAATGGGCAGAGCTCAGCGCTGGATGCACGCCTGCTCTGCCAGCAGCTCTCACCTGCAGCCCCCCCGGGCACCCAGCTGCTTTCCGTCTGGTTTTGCTCTGCTAGGGACCTGGGAGGCAACAGCACGAGGAACAAGCAGATGGTGTGTTTGGCTGCACACAGAGCCTGCGTGGCAGAGCTGTGTCAGATACCACCTCGTGCCCACCAAGGACACCCCCCATCCCCCGAAGCCATTGGGAAAGAGCAGCTCCACCAGTCCTGCCTTTTCAGGCCCTCCCTTTTTACCCATCCTCAGACAGCGGCAGGAACACGCAGCCCCTCGGGAGAGAGCACGCTCCCATCAACCTCACAAAGAGCTACGGAGCCCTCTGCTGCCGCTCACAACCATCACATCCTCGTGAAGGCTTCCAAGGAGCGACAGGAGGAAGCAGCATGAAACATTTCCATTTCCATCCCAACATTTCCGATGCCATCCCTCACTGCCAGAACCCACCGACCTCGAAGGCAGCGCTGCCCGGGTTCACTCGAATACATCCATGTTTTATTTGCTTAAGTAAAGGTGAAATCTCAGTGCTACAATTCCAGTTCTGGAGCAATAGCAACAACTGCAGCAGCACGAGTGGGTGTGGGGGAAGGACGGCTGCTGGCACAGAGCTTTGCAACACAGGGCTCAAGAGCCTGGCTCCTTCACAGATTGTGCGTACCTTGCAGAATAAATTAAACAATATATTACACTGTACCTGTAAATGGGTTTTTTCAAAGCACGTGAGCCTGATAAAATAGGGTCATTTAAAAAAATGAACAAAAAGTCAAGCCAGCGTCTGTTAGAAGTGAAATAGATGTGCAACACCCTCGGGGGATACGCTGTGAGCAGCTTGGGAAACATCAGGCTCTTGAGCTTCAGCCATCAGCATCAATGTGCCTCCGAGGGATGGCAAACAGCCTTCCTCCTGCACCACAGCCCCATCCAGCCCGGCCTTCTCCCACTGGAGGGGCCAGTACTCACAGAGATAACCAGTCCCACCTGCAATGAGCTTCCCCTGCTGCCCCATGCAGGGCTGGCAGTGAGAGGGAGCCTGGGCCAGGTGATGCAGCTCAGGTGGACGCTGTCTGCATGGAGCAGAATCACAGTTTGGGATCTTGAAGGAAACATTACGCTGAAGGAAAAGCTAGAGGCCTGTGGAGGAAAGAAATGGTACTAATGCCTAAAAGTATGGTGCACCTATGGAGGCAGAGCTTTCTCTTCTACCACCACAAGGGATCTGATTTTCTAGGAGCTGCAAGCATTTCCTATCTATTTTTCTGAGTATTCAGCCCCGTTTCGAACTCAGATCCCCCCCACAGGACTTTGTATTAAAGCCTCAGCCCCTCCCATGCGTGGCTGCCCCAGAGAGAAGAGCAGGATGACCCTGAGTTCCCAGAGCAGACATCCTGCAAGCTCAGAGACTGCTAGGGGATGGGGTTTAGCTGCCATCAGCCAGTGTGAGAGCAGAGACTGCCCTGCTCTAAAGCACTGAGTGTATGAGGCTGCTCTATTGGAGCTACACGTTTTGCTATCCAGTAGCTCATCACAGTGGGCACTGCACTCAGCAGCTAGCAGTGCACGGGAAGCTCTCCCCATGTCAGGCTCCTACGTGCTCACAGGCAAAGCCATCGTTTTGGACAAACACTTGCACAGGAAGTCACAGAACGTGAGGTTACAATGGCAAGCCAGCAAGCACTGACCTCTTTGCTACACACAAATAGCTCAGGACTAACACCTAGCAGGGAGCAGGAGCTGGGATCAGCAAAGCTTGGCATTCTTTCCTGGAGGGCTCCCTGCCCCCCCAGTAACAGCTTTCAGCCCCTTGAGCAGAGGAGGAGCCAGTCCAGATCTCTCTCTGGTGCAACGAGCAGAGCTGCTCGCTGACAAGGGTCAACTAACCGAGCAGACATTCTCTGCCAGTAGTATGCCAGATAAAACATACTGCTTTCCCTGTTAGGGAGTAAGGGCCAGGGCAACTGTGCTGAGCAGCACCATCCCTGACACGACAGGTAATAATGGTGAGTGGTTTCACTCAAACAGGAACATCAGTGTTACAGTGGCTGAGGACACTGACCCACCAGCCAACGAGCTCATCCGACAGCTGACCACGCAGTCCCCTCAGCCCTGCACACCCAGGGGACATCCTACCCAACATCCAGTCTGCTAGGGCACATCATCAGGACACATTTCTGGCAGGGACCAGCTGAAGGCTCATGCTCCAGGCCTGCTCAGCTCCCAGCTAACTCAAATCCTCCGCTGTGACGTGCTGAGCGGCCATGTTGGGACTTTCCACGCAGGACTACTCAAGGTATGAGAAGCAAGATCTGCTGTTGAGCCTCCAAAAGAGACTAGGAAAGAAGCAGCAACTGGTCTCTCCACAAAACAACAGCCAAACAAGGCAAAGTTAGAGGTGGGGAAAAAACAGACCAGAAACAGACAGCCACGAAGAAATGATGCTGCAGCATTCAGTTTCTTCTCTCCTTCATGGTGTTACTTGATATCAGAGTTCTAGTATTTCTCAGTGCAGAATGCATTGATCCCATGCAGCAGATACACACATCTCAGCCACTCCAGGATCTGGCACTCTCACAGTTGCATGGGCTAGAGTCTTCCCAACAGGTTTCGTTTACAGTGCTGAGCAGACTTCACTTTGGCAGTAAGGCCATGAGTTTAGTGGGTCTGGTAGTCTTTGAAGTATCCTAGTCCTGAACTCAAAGAGCATCTGGAGTGCCCCCAGCTTTGTTCTGCAGGCAGTTCTTGCTACAGATCAGAATTCACTGTGTTTAGTTTAACCCAGTCCTTTAAACCTGCTGAAACAGGCAGGGATGGGAGCAGGACAGCATTCGTGTGCTCTTTGACAGCTCCCTCCCGTAGACACATCTTCCACATCTGAAAACTCCAGCCAGAATTCAGATGGTAAAGCCACAATTCCCCAATGGGAAAACCACCCGTTGTCCTCGTGGCCGCCCTCCTCAGAGTGCCCCCGCTCTCCCTGCAACCCAGTTGTCATTCCCAAAGCAGCAGCCGCCCTTAACAACAGGAGGAGCCCGATTTGGAGCTGGAGTGCAGGTCGATGGTGTGGCCCAGCATGCAGTGCTCCAGCTGCTCCTCCACTGCCAGCACCTGTCGCACAGCTTCCTCAAAGGCCACGGCCACGTTGGTGTCATCCTTGGCACTGGTCTCCAGGTACGGATAGTTGCCGTTCTCCATGCACCAGGCCTGGGCCTCCTCTGTGCTCACTTGTCTTTCGAGTTTGTCAATCTTGTTGCCCAGAACTACGAAAGGGAAGCGTTCGGGGTCCTTCACATCAGCGTAATAGACAAACTCCTTCTGCCAGTTGCTGAGGTTCTCAAAGCTTTGCCGGTCATCCACGCTGAAGGTCAGCAGGCAGCAGTCAGCTCCCCTGTAGAAGGGGGTCCTGAGGCTCTTGAATCTCTCCTGTCCCGCAGTGTCCCAGATCTGGAGGGTCACAAAACGTCCGTCTACCTCCAGGTCCCGGTTTAAGAACTCCACACCGATCGTGTGGAAAGCCTGCGAGTCAAACTTGTTGGTGACATACCGGTTCATGAGGGAACTTTTCCCAACTCCACCATCTCCAAGCAGAATGACCTTTAAGAGCAAGGACTTCCCACTCATTGCAGCAGGATGGACGGCCACAGGACCAAGGCAACCTACAGAGTTCAGAAACAGTGCAGCATTGCTATTTCAATTATGAATTCTGCAGAAAGTTGCACAGCTGATGACCTACAGCCCCTGGCTCTTGTGCTGAGAAAATGGCTTTGTCTCTGCATGCACTTAGTAGAGCTGAAGGAAGTAAATCTGCACCCCTGGGATCTCCTCCGGATGCCTCTCCTCAGAAATTAAGCAGTGCAGTGCTAAGATGGAGCACACTGCAATAGAGAACACAATGTTTGCTGCCCTCACCATTAATCCGGCATTCCCAAGATGTTTAGGAAACAACTGGAAGTCCACTTCAGATTTCAAGTAGTATAATACATTTTTCAGCTATTATTCCATCTCTGCCTTATTTCAGCTAAAGCACAGAGCAAAACCCCAACCTCTGGATACTGATGGGGAGCACAGGAATAAACAGAATACAGTATTGTTATCCTCATTTCTGAGCAAGCTTGTGAAAAAGAAGGTACTCTCTGTTGTTACAGCTCCATGGTAGAGCTGGCAATTAGGCAAGCTGTCTGGCATACAGCTCTTCCATCAGGTCTGAAACGGAAGCAGCAGGTCTCTGCATTAAGCACAAGGTGAGAACAGCCACTGAGATCACTATGTACTGATTGCATCACCTTCATAGAAAACTTTGTGTACCAGAAAGCTTATCTCGTTTTGCCAAATATACCCACACCAGGTAAACACCTCTTATTGCCTGTGTCCTCAGCCTAGCACAGCAGCAGCCAACCAGCAGCAGGAATCACCACTGCCAGGCCTTCCTTCTTACTGTGCAATTGCTGGCTAAATCATTTCTCCCGTTGGACTGGGAGGATGTGGGAAGCACACAGGCCTCACATCAATATAAGTCATCCAGCAAAGCAGCCCTTAATCACCCCAAGCACGCTGACTCACCTTACAAGCAGAGCCGTGCTTGTTTTCCGTGCTCAAACCCTACAGCTCAGAGGGGGTTTTCCTGTGCAGAGACCTGGCTTCCCTGCTGCTGCTCTTTTTTGGAGCTGCTTTTTTGCAGTTCAGTTTGCTAAGGCACAGGTGCAAGTTCACATTGCAACAACCCCAGTATCATGGGTTCCTTAGTCAGCAGCCACAAGAGAAAAGACTGAGTGCTGAACAACCCTGCCACCCCAGGGGTATTTCACAAGTGCAGGCAAAGCCCTGAAGTGGAATGAGATTCATTTTGCTGCTGTCTGTACTGTACCTGCTCTACAAATACAGCACTTCTGTCTCCAGGACCGCCCAGGGAACGCCTTCCTCCAGCATAACAGGCACTACAAAACAAACATGAGTCAGGAAACAAACATCAGGCAGTGAGCTTGCTGTAGCTGGGCTCAGCACGCTGCCTTTGTAGCTGTAATGGGGGCCTGACACTGCTCAGCCCAGCACTTCTATCCCTTCCAAGTCAAAAAGCTCTCCCCACTGATCTCTTTAAGCCTCTGCTCAACTTTGTTTCCTCTCTTTTCGGTGCTCTTTCAACCGATGCTTGCCACAGAGCCAAAATCAGACACTTCTGCTTTTCTTGGAGCTCTTTCTGTGCACGGCACAGATGTTAACTAAAGGCTCCCCAGTTTCACTTCCCCTGCACAAAAATACCCCCAGGCACGCACAGTTGAACAAACTGAGCAGGACACCTAAGCAGCATCTGTGCATCCCAGCAGTACCAAAGCAAAATGCCAACAAACATCCCAAGAGCCAAACAGAAACCACAGCACAGCTCCTCCAGGGCTGAGGCCTTTCGGGGCACCCCCGTGCTATGGGGTCACCACAGCCCTCACCCTTCCCTATCCAAACCCTTGTCGGGGGGTTAGGACAGTGTACCCCACCACCTCGGTGCCATATAACCCTGAGCATTTGTGGCTCTAAACCCGTCCAAAACGCAGAGCTGGGGGTTTCAGAGCGTGTGCCTCCTGGGGGGCTGCCGGGGCGAGGGGTCACGCTCTGGTCCCAGGGAGGGATGGGATGGGATGGGAT
>VXAB01006461.1:0-34859 GCA_013399175.1 Odontophorus gujanensis
GGGCCGTTTGGAGCGAAAATGGCCCTTTTTACCGGTCGGAGCTCGTTGTGCAGAGCGGTCAGATCTCAGAGACTTCGCTTGAGCATTGCTGCACGCATGTGTTTTGCCGGCTTCGGGGCGGAACAACATTCACAGCAGCAATTCCAAGCATTGGCCACGAGGGGCAGCAGAGACCGCAAAAAGAACTTTTCCCAAGGGATTGGTGCGGGCCAGCCCCGCTGTACCTGCCGTGCTGTTTTTTGTTTTGATGATAGGGAAGAATATAAATCTGGAAGAGGAAAGGGGGAAAAAAATAATAAAAAAGACGAAGGAAACAAAGGAAAACCAGGGAAGACCTCTTCAAATCCAGGAAACCTGTTCTAAGTGCTTAGAATATCTGTAAAAAATAAGTAATTGAACTGATGTTGTCATGCTCATTTTTGTTTTTTCTTTTGCCAGCATCTGCCTTAAAGCAGTCTTACCATGAGCGCCACAGTTGAAACTCACAACTGTTTTTAAGAACAGTGGGATTCCCAGTCACTGTGTCATGGATTTGGTCAACTTTTGACCCAAAGGAAGAATTAATAGGAAGTGTGAAGAATGCATAAGCCATTGTTAGGCTTGCTTCCCAGCATCGTCTTTGGGAAACAGATAATGGATTTGTGATAACATCTTGATACTTCTGTATTTAGGCTCACAGAAAGACTCCACATAGAAGGGATCTCCTGCAAGAGACCTTTTCTCAGTGTCAGTCAGCTCTTAAGTGACGTCTAAGAGTGGTTGAGCCTGGCTGCACCCCTTCCAGTCGCACAGGTGAATTGCCTTTTCACCTGTAGTTCCAGGGCAGACCGGGTCTTTTGTCTAGGTACTCAAGCAGTGGTTCAGGCCATGACTCAGCAGTTCCCATACACTTGTTCAGCATCATCATGTCAGAGAGCTGTTTTTGTTCTCCTTAGAAAGCTTTTTGCTAGGGGAAACAACGTCCTGGAAAGAACAGAGAGGGACAGATTCCATGCTTAAATATTCAAAAACAAGCAGTATCGGAAACAGTTCCACTCAAGAGGCCTCTTTCTTGTATGTGGAAAAGTCAGAGGTGAGGTGCACATCTGGGGCTGACAAATTGGAATGTTATTTGTTCTCCATTTTATTCCCCAATTCCTGTGTTTGTTGAGAACCCCAGAAGGACTAATTGCTCTGAACAGTGATTACTGCCAGAGCTGATAGTGTTATGAAAATGCTTGAAAATGCTTTTTTTTTTTTTTTTTTTTTTTTTTTTAAAAATGTATTCAGCGCCGGCCCCTCTTTTTTTTTTTTAATTATAAACTGGACTGACAGCCATAGCCCCTGTTTTTTTTTTCTGCTGCCTCATTACTGCTACACACTCTGAGAACTATGGCACTTTTTGCTGAAATTATGGACATTAAATGTGCCAGTGCTCAGGAAACAAAGTAGTTTGTACTACTTTCATACTATAACTGATGCGTACATAGATGTTTACTCTCTGCTGCACTGTTTCCTAAATGAAACGCATTCCCTCAATACATATCCATGTAAGTGATACTGTACTTTATCTAATGCCCTTCCTGAATAGAAGCCATATCAAAATTAGGTGCTTAATGCCTACAGGCTAAAACCTGTGATCTTTTAGCTGGACCATTATACCTATTAAACATATAAATAAAACAAATGTCAATTTATATATGGATAAGGTAGGTCTGTTTCATTTTGGTTAGAGCCATTTCTGTACTATCCCTTTTGTAAAAGCTATCGACTACACATTTAGATGAAAAATAATGGGTTTGAGTTCCTATCTATGAAATCTTTATGCATCTTGGGGCAGAGAAAACAACAATAAAGCCTAGAAACTTCAGAGCAGTGATCTCTACTGATCTAAAATACACAGAACATCCCTCTTAAATTACAGTTATTGCAAGGAAATGGAATATGCCTCAAACAACAAAAATAGCCTTCAATCTTTCCTGAAACTTGAGAACTGTCACTATAGGTAGGGCTTCTCCAGAAGATATGGGGAAGCACAGAATGGAAAGGTTCTATAGCCTGTACCTAGCATTGACAGAATGTTAAAATTATCCGGTAGAGTTCACTTCGTAAGATGTTACAAAGTTAGAAGCACTGCAGGGCTTTCAAGTATTCTATGTGTTTGTAGTGAATAAAAATACAGTCACAAAAATAGTACTTCAAGCACTCTTAAGAATCAAAGCCTTCCTAGACTCACTGGCTTTGAACCTCAAGTGCCAGCCACAACAGTAGCATCAGGGTCAACTCCTGTAACAAACTAACCTTCATGAGCAGCAGACTGCAGCAAAACATAAAGCTACCAGCCCAGGCCTTCTTAGCTGGCCAATTGTAGCTTTAAAAACAAATAACCCATCATCTCCCAACTACTACTACCTATAATTAAAATTGCCTTTCTATGAAAAAATAATGTAAGGGGCCTGCGTAACATGATTGCTGTTGTCTAGCCCAGAGAACAGAATTGCTCCATCAGGATTGTGAATGGTCTGGAAACTGTGGGGAAACACTAATGAATACCCTGATAAAAGACAATGAGAAAATGACTGGACTATACAGTGCAAAGAGCATGCAATGTTGTTTCACTGTTTGCACAGTGCAAATAATGCCATTGTTTGAACAGACTGTACTGCTATAAAATCAGCGTTGAGCCTTAACTAATACACAGAGCTCCATTCGCAAAAGATGTTGTCACACTAATTATGCACAGCTTCCTAACCCAGAACAGTTTTAAGAGACCAATTTCATAAGGCATGTGTTGCAATGCTGACAGCTTGACAGCTGTTGTAACTGTGATGGAGAACAGGCATAAGGATCAAACTTTTAACACAGTGACATTTACTTGGAATGTACATCTGAGATAGCAACTGTATCCAGCACATCTCATATGGATGCTGTCAATGTCACACAGCAAAAAGTTGTTTTCTGCCATCTTTCAACAGAAAAAATGGTTACCCATCCCTTAAGTGGAATCCACACCACTATAGAACATCAGTGTGTGAAGGACCTGGCAAGGCTAAGTTGTCTATCACTCCTTTAACTGTCCACCAGATATCTTTCTTTTCCTGTGTCCAACCTATGTATTTTTACATAGAGACAAAACCTCTGTCCCTAAGCGTATTTAACATTGATTTTACAGAGAGGTGAGGTTTAACACTTTGAGACCACTGCTTCACACTGCAATGAAGCTGATAACAGAGATATCTGATCAAAATCATGTAACCTTGACTAATAGCTCTTTCCTTGAGTAATCCTGAATGTTTGAAGATAAATTTCCACTCATCGTCCCACAACTGTACTGGCCTCCTTACATCAAGAATCCAGGAGCGTGCATGTTCTGTTGTTAGATGATCAGCGAAAGAAATCATCGGTAAGACAGGTGAGAAAGCAGCTCAGAGATCTGTATTGCTGATGCTTTGTACAGCCCTGTCACGTACAAAAGATCAGTGTTGCCTGAACTGTGGTGTCATGCTTAAACAATTCTTTTGAGGTCACTTAATATGAACTTTCAAGCAACTTCACTATTGCTTTACATTAGCTACAATGAAAATTCTTTTTCCATTTAGAATAAATGAGCCCTATAATCCTCTGTAAAAATGGATTTGAGAATTATTAGCTGCTCAGAGTATAATGACCTAAAGGGAGGTTGTAGAAAGCTGGGGATTGGCCTCTTCTCTCGTGTAACCGGTGATAGGACAAGAGGGAATGGCTTCAACTTGTGCCAGAGGAGATTCAGACTGGATGTTAGGAAATACTTCTCCGAAAGAGTCGTCAGGCACTGGAATGGGCTGACCAGGGAGACGGTGGTGTCACTGACCCTGGAATTATTCAAGGAACATTTAGACATTGTATTGAGGAACATGGTTTAGAGATAACAACTGGCGGTAGGTGGATGGTTGAACTGGATAATCTTGTAGGTCTTTTCCAACCTTGGGGATTCTATGGTTC
The DNA here is from genome assembly GCA_013399175.1 of Odontophorus gujanensis. Classification (NCBI taxonomy): domain Eukaryota; kingdom Metazoa; phylum Chordata; class Aves; order Galliformes; family Odontophoridae; genus Odontophorus; species Odontophorus gujanensis. The sequence continues at coordinate 3,961 of VXAB01006461.1, forward strand.
TTATGGGATTAATGCTTATATAGGCCTTTGGCAAACATAATTCCTGGAAAAAGGAGTATAATCAGTGTGGGGGTAGGAATGATAGTGTGGAACACACAACGGAACCATAGATTTTATAGTCTGTTCAACCACAAGCACTGATAAATCTAGCCTGATGATTATAACAGAGTCCAGGGGGAATGACTGTCCTTTGTTTCTCTTTAACACAATGAAAAGAGCCACTGATGAGTGTGGGGGGAGAAGAGAGGAGAGCAAACTTATCAACTACAGTTTTCCTAGTGTTTTCTCACAAAAACTTGGAAAGCAAAAACCAGATGGAGCTGAAATGCATTAGCAAAAAAATTCTGGAAATGTTTATCTGAGGCAGATACAAAGCCGCACCACCACAGCACGACTGTCAAAACCACGAGTACCTGAAAAAAATGTCTACGTGCTGGAAAACGTTAATATTTCTTACTCTTGTACAGCATTACCAGCAGTGCCTAGAAATACGACTGTTTAATATGCACCATAATGATCCATAAACTCAGGAAATCTCATTTACAAACTTTTATAAATTTTACACGTACTTTTAACTATTTAAATAAATTACCTATACGCTAAAATTTTTAACTTTTTGTTGTTGCTGGTCAAGGACAGTTTCCCTGATTTTCGTATTTATTAAAATAAGCAATTTCCTTTTGAGGAAAGATCTACAACAACTGTCTCACCTCAAACAGAATTACCAAAATCTGTGAGGTTTGCAGAGGCGGGACCTCCCGAGGATTTGATTAGTTCTTAAATCCACCCATGACAAACCAACGGGCATTTCAGGCTAGAAAGGAATCCTACTCCTGATGGCCTTCCCTCAGAGAGTTCCGTGGCAAAGCTGAGACGCGTCCCTGCCACGAGAGCAGCGACGACGGGGAAGGACCTGCGGGTTCTGTGGGTGCACGTTCGCACTGACTCCTCGCGCACAGAAGGACGCGGGTACCGCGGTCTGCAGTGGGTGCGGTGCTCCGGCCGCTGACGGGGGACGACACCGGAGGGGCTACGCGCAGAGCGTGAGGGTCTGAGTTCCTCGGGAGCCACGGAGCTATTGCAGAGAGACCATGCGGGATTCGTATTTTTTCCCGAAGGTGAAAATTTAGCAGATAGAGGAAGCCGTAGTCTCTATTACCTCCGGAAGAAGTACGGCTTAACGTTTCTGCAAAGACTGAACTCTAAGTAAGAAGTAATAAAGGCGCATCTCCTCGTCCTTCCCTCTGACACGCACCGCCCCCAGGTACGGAGCGCCGGCAGCAGCACGGTAAGGTCCGGGCAGGCCGCCGCGCTGCCCGAGCCGCTGCTCCCACCCTCCGTCCGCACAGCGCAGTGCTTTCGAGGTCAGCTTGGTCAACAAAGCGACAAGGGAAAGCACGAGGACCTCTCCGCACGCTGCCCTGAAGGCGGCCACCACCAAGCTCCGCACGTGCGCGCCGAAACCAGGGCACGAACGACGTGCCGCCCGGGCGCACGGCCATGGCGGACGCGCCGCGCTGCGCCACTGTTGGCGGCCCCGGGATGGGGCTCCGCCTCCCGGACGCAAGCGTCTAGCGCGCGGCCCCGCCCCTATATTTGGGGCGGCCGCAGCGCAGGTCTCGGAGTGGGAGTGTTGCGTGTCTTTTGGCTGTTTCGCCGAGCCGGTACCATGGCAGGTCAGTGAGCGCGGCCGCACCTTCCGCGGCCGCCCTCCACCCGCGCTGCGACTCGCGAGGGCGGCCCGGGCTGCGGGGCCGGCACGCTCTTTTCGGCCGCGTCCTGGCCGCGTCGCAAGGTTAGGGCGGGCCGCGCTGCCTCCTATTTTTAGTCAGTCGACCCTGCCAGCTGCGGGTTGCTGATCTCGGGCCGTTCCGCGCTAGGATGCGGAGGCGCGGAACGGCCGATACGGCAGCTGGCGCGGTCCGGGGATGCCCGCAGGGAAGAGGGGGGTTGGGGGGGAAGGAGTGTCGCGGCCGCCCCTCCGGGCACCTCGGACAGCCTATCTGTCCGGCATCCTCGGACAGCCTATCAGCTGGGAGGACGCTCCTGCTGCGGCGCTCCGCCGCCCCCTCGGCGCTGAAGCCTCACTGCCGGCGGGAGGGGTGCGGTCTGAGAAGGGGATAGGGGGTGGGGGCTGCGGCAGCTCGCCGAGAATACGCGACCCCTTCCTGAAACGCCGCAGTGAGAGCGCGTAACTTCTGAGCGTCCCGGCATCGCGCTTAGTTCCTCGCTGCCGCTCCGAGTGCTGGCCTCTCTTTCGGATTTCTCTCTGATTTTTTTCTGGTGGTGCAATGTCCATTTCTCTCTCACGTCTGGAAGGCTGCAGGAGATGGTTTGTTCTCATCTCCCCGTGCACGTCTCGTACAGATGCTCTTGCCTCTGAGAATCCCGTGCTCAGGACCGAGAGGTTACTGACTCAGAGTGCAGAACAGCTGTGAGAATCCTGGGTGTGCCGGAGGGCACATCCAAAACAAATTAAAAGCTCCCAGGTGAAGTGAAGAACGTGTGGGGCGGGTGCCAGTCGCCTGCTCCGTGCTGTCCCATGAAGGGGTTGATCCTGGCTTGGGCTTCCGGAATGCTCCTCTTGTATGTGCGGGGAGGGGAGCAGAGCCGAGACTGTTCAGTACAACTACTATAGCTGCGGGCAGCAAAGCATGTCCCTAGGCACTGTTATAACCGCATAACTCGATTAGGAAGGCACGCATATAACCCATGCTGTCTGTGTTGCAGCTGTTCCAAGAGCTAACTGCGTTTTAGGGATAATGATGGCTACAGCGTGAGCATAACCTATGCACACGAGAAATATTTGTCTTAGGTAAAATGGCTTAATCTCTTGCATATTTAACTTTTATTTTAAGCAGTAACTAGTCTTGCCTAGGTTGTGCTATGGTTTTGTGTGTAATACATGAATGTCCATATACTATGACTATGCTTTAGAGAAGGTGTGAAATAGTTTCCAAAGTCTGTAATAAAGTATATTTTTTACTGAGTTTTGGTGTTCTACAAGTTGCAAATATCCTTGTCAGGCAGTCATAATGCATCCTATTGCAGTTGATGTATAATTGGGAATTCTTCACTCTCACTCCCTTGTTAAATTAACTTCATTTTCGCTGAAACCTTTGTGTGTGTGTGATGCAAGCTGCCTCACCAGTAGCTATAGCAACATAGAAACTGACTATTTTGTTCCAGGAAGATGGGGAGATTTCTTAAGGGGTATAAAAGCTAATAGTTAAATGAAGAAGTGTGGTATGTCAGTAGCAAGAACGTCTTATGCTGGTGGGCATTCAGATAAATGTTGCTGGCATGTGATTATTCTTCGTCAGTGCCAGATTTGTAGTGAGTTGTCGATTAGTTTATAATGGCAGATGCATATTTATTGAGTAGCTGTGAAGTAATGCACAAATTCAGTAATAAACGTGCATCCCCACTAGAAGGGTGTTCATACCAGTTAAGATGTTTTGTCTTTGCTGTTAGTAAAACTTCAAAGCTTTGAAGAGGCTGAAGATTGTTCTGCATATTTGTTGAAATGCACGAACGATCACAAATTAAGTGAAATGGGAAAAAAAAAGTGTATTGATTTCTGGTATTTACAGAAGCTTTCTTTCTTTGTAATCAACCACCATGATCTGTGCTTCTTCAGACTGTTTGGTTTTGCTGCTAAGAGAAATATATAGCAGCTACAAAATCTGCAAGAGTTTGTGAACCAGGTTTGCTGAACTTATAGATAATTACCGTATGTGAGTTTGTTGCCAGCAGTTCAGGTGGCAGTAAATAAAAAATATATTTATGAAAATGACTGTCTCACGATGTGAGCAGTTGTCCCTAAAAGCAATCTTTATGGAAACAGAGCAGTCAGTATTTTAGTCTTACTACTACACTTAATTTTAGGCTTCAGAGTGCCCAGAATAACAGCTAGCAGTGAACTGAAGGGTTTAGAAGTCCTGTTTGACTGTGTCAGTCCTAGCAACAGTTTGCATTATGGGGTCTCGATAAGCATAGGACAATGTGATGCATATTTTTAAGATACTTTTGAAGTAACAGGTTATATTCTTTATAGTAATATTCTTTATAGTAACATCCAGCTTTACTTCTCTGGTGAGCGTTAATTGAAGAGCAAAAACTATTGCCAGTCATATTACTAGATGCTTCCCATTGAAATCTTGCACTATTGTTACACAGCTGCAACCATTTCTTGCTGAAAAACTCATTTTCAAGAAAACTGTTCAAGATCTAATTCAGAGTTTACTTTCATTTGGAGAAAAAAAAATATTAATGTTCACAGCTGAAGCCAGTGTAGCCTTACAAAACTCTACTGTTATTAACTTTAGAAAAACTGAGCTTACTGACTCCAGTACTGTTTGCTTAGAAACAGCATATTGTTAGCTAAATGCGTCTCTCCAGAACTTTTAGATCCTTTGTAACATTGGGATGTCCTTCTTAACCTGTAGGAAAACTAAAACTGGCTTTGTCTTGCAATAGTCTGTTTTATTTCTTTTACTCTACTTCTGCTATCTGTCAAGTTACTAATGACAAGTATAACTGTGTAATAATAATGTTCTTCATTTTAGCTTATAGGTAGGTCCAGTACATAGATTTAAAGGGTGCGTCTTTAAGATCTTTCAACATGGTTATCTAACAATACTAGATTTCTAGTATATTTAACTCAGAATAAAGTAGTGGATTGTGCTAACTTTGACCAAGTTAATATCTTCTAGACCAGTCTTTTGTGACTCTAGCCACAAATGATTCTTATGTGAAAGGAGCACTTGTACTTGGCTCATCCTTGCAACAGTCTGGAACAACAAGGAAGTTGACTGCACTCATAACTCCTCAGGTTTCAGATTCAATGAGGTAAGGTCGCTTAAATATGTCAATCTGCCACAGTTCCTGCTGATGTGAAAGTTGAATACAGTTGTTGATATAACCTTCCAAAACTCTGAACATTTAACTAAGCTTAGGAGAATTAACATAAACTATCTAGCATCCTGTGTGGGATTCAGACATGAAAGTTTTGTGGCTTTTCTCATATGCTTAGTTTAAAAAAAAAACCAACAACCTCAATAGTTAGGGCATTATGCCTTGACTTGATATTCTAACTGGATCTTTGTTCTTTGCAGTCCTCCTTACAATTGTGTGACAGCAGTGTTGCCCAGGCCTTCAGTAGCAGTATATGCATGCATGCATGAGGAAGTGATGGTGGGGAATTAGTATCTACTTATCACACAGAAGATTCTAGATTGAGCCGTTGTAACATTATTGAAATCTAGCAGGTGTTTCAAATGAAATTCTATTGTGGGAGAATAGAATGAGTAGAACTAGAGTAGCACTGAGTATGATAAATCAGCAGAACAAGAGATATTTGAGGCTCAGCATGGTATGATAAATTGACAGCTACTTTCTACAAGCTTGCTAGAAACTAGTCTCAGCATGGAACTGACAAAGTACTTTTTCCATGCGTAAGGGCTGGCATGGCAGGTTGGGTGACCAATAACTTGCTGCATGATCAATATTTCCTACATGAGGAGCTTCTGAAAAGATCGCTGATAAAGATGACAGTGGCTCAGTAACAAATTGAGTGAATCTCCCTTAAAGTTCAGTGACATCTAAACAGCCTTGTCATTATAAAAATGGTCCACAGAGGTACATCTGTTCTAAATTAAGTGACTTCAGGCCTTCAAGATGAATCATATGGGTGTGCTTATTGTATTAGTGCAATGCAGTTTGTACCATTACCTTAAAACACCTAGAGCAATGTCAGTGGCTTATGGGCTGGTTTGGCCTGGTTCTGTGACTATTGGGGTGGGGGAGAGGGACCCGCACCCTGGGGAAGTGGGAAAGGGAAAAAGGAAAAGGGAGATGGGCCGAAAAACAAAACAGCAGCAGTGATCTGAGAAGGAAAGTTAATTTACTAAATAAGATATCGGAATGCAAAATAACAGTATAAATGGAATTGAAGCTAATAAATAAGATAAGCAAGAGAGTGTCTGAGAATCCGAAGGCCTTACGCTAAATGCTGAGGGCAAAGACAGCCAGTGAGCACCTGCTGCTGGGTTGATCTGAAAGGAGAGAGCCTGTGTCTCATGACAGGCAAACAGTTTTTATCTTTCCCCCTGAGCGGAAAACAGAAAAACGCAAAGCAATGCAAAGTCCTCTGGGGTACGTAGTTCTTCTTTTCTGAGGCAGGTATATCCGGAGCTATCGATGATCCATAGAGCTGGAGTATTAACTCTTTAACTCCCACCGCGCTACATGATGTTATGATGTGGAATTCCAATAACAAAACTCATGAAACCATGGCAAGCAACCAATAGATACCTGCCTTTCTGATGATGTAAATGGAACTTGGGTTTCATGCCCTGTATCTACAACTTGCACCTTAAATTTGGATGCAACCGTCTGTATTAAACTGTCAGAGTAAAGACAGCCTTGCAAAGCAGAGTTCTAAAATTCATTTACAACCTCTGTGGCTCAGATTGTACTGGCAGTTGAGTAGCATTCAAGATGTTGTATAGAACAGGTAGTTGCTTTACAGATGCTTCATATTTTTAAGCTGTGTAAACTTAATTACTGAATTAAGCAGAGATGGCAAACAAAGGTTGAATATCTGTCAAAAAAAAAAAATCAACTCACTGCCTGAAAACTTAAGAATCAGCCTCAAGGCAAACGTAATACTGCGTAAAAATGCTACTGTGCAGGGAGCCATGATTAGGTGAGCCTGTAAAGCTTTTTGGATAAAGAAAGTTTTAGCAACTGTGTCTAATCACGTGGCTCTAGTGGTCACAAATTCAGAATGGAGTTGTCATTGCATAACTTCCTTTTCAACTGGTTAGATTTCAGCTAGTTTTTTGTTAACCACAAGATGCCTCTTAAAAACTAGAACCCTTGAGATTTATATGCAAGTTTGAATTCCCACATGTATAGTCAGCTCTTAGAGATGTCACAAGAAATACTGCCAGGTTTCCTGTTGCTCTGCTTCTGTTCATGGAATCTGTTAAGTGGTCTCATGCTAGAACAATATAAATAAAACTTGGCAACTTATCTTTCCACAGGAACGCACTAGAAAAAGTATTTGATGAAGTCATTTTGGTAAACATCCTGGATAGTGGGGATTCAGCACATCTAGCATTACTGAAAAGACCTGAGCTGGGTGTCACATTAACAAAGCTTCACTGCTGGGAACTGACACAGTTTTCAAAATGTGTTTTCATGGATGCAGATACAATGGTAAGTGGTCATTTCACAGGGAGGTACCATGAGACCTGATATGAGGGTTGTTGGTTGGATTTTTTTTTTTAATGATGTTTTATCCCTTTTGAGGGGAAGGAGGGGTAACTGAGCAATTTTTGCTGTTTAGACTAATAACTCTCTAAAAATGTATATTCCTAAGTAATTCTCTTTAACACATAGTCTGTGGGCACTATCTCCATGAAGTATCATCTTCTGTAAGATGAACATCAATGTGAGTTTTTTATCATATCTTAAGATGGATGTCAAAAATCCATTAAAACAAGATACCCCCAATTACTACCCTAGAAACCAGAAAGCAATTTTTTGCCCCCCCTACAACTAGGTTTTGTCAAATATCGATGAACTTTTTGAGAGAGAAGAGTTGTCTGCCGCACCAGATCCAGGCTGGCCTGATTGTTTTAATTCTGGAGTTTTTGTTTACCGACCTTCCATTGAAACATACAATCAGCTGTTACAGTTTGCCACAGAGAAAGGCAGCTTTGATGGTATGTATTAATTTGTATTCCAATATAAGCTAGACCAAAATGGTAATGGTGGTTGGGATGGCACAGGAACTAGATATGTATCACAGGGGCTGTGTATGATGGAATTCTGAACTCCAACGTAGCTACACAAAATCACATTGTTATTACAGTGAAAGATAATATTCCAGTATATTGGAGGGACTGCTTTCTTCAGATTTCCTGGAATGACAAGTAAGAGTCAGCTTCTATAAGCATTAGCAATGCAAAAATCACAGAAGGTTAAGCCTTGAGATGTAGCAAGGACAGTATATCCATAAGCAAATTGATTTGCAGCACTATACTTTGTGGATTCTTAAATTCAACTCTTCAAAAATCTCTGCTGCTCAGGGCTGTGTGAACTGAAATTGATGTGTGGTGAAAAAACATAGTACTGAACAACTCAAGTACAGCTTCAGAGAAACTAAAATATGTGAAGGTGTAACGGTCTCTTGATATGCATGTGATAGCTTCCTATCTTTATAGGACAGTGATCACATTTTTTTCCCCAATATGAAGTGTGTGTAGTATGGGCTGCTATCACTGTAGGCATAGGTTGGTAATGATTAGTCAGTGTACCAAATTTAAGCTTGAAAAAGCCAACTTCTGATGTCCTGTTAGTCTTTGCAATCTATTACCATTGTAGTATGTGCACATATTCCTTGAAGTCTGCTGTAGTTAAGGGCTTCTAAATGACTAGCCCTGTCTCAGTCGCTAAGTTTAATTATCTACCTACTATAGATAAGACTTTATTTTGCGCCTTTATTATGAAAAGTGCTGCAGAAAACTATATAAGACCATTAGATTGTACTCTTACTTGTAAGAAATAAAAATAAAATAGATGTCACTCCTACTTCACAGAACGATCTCTGTTAGTTTATGGGTTTCTGTTTGTGGCCTCCTAAAGAGCATAGGTCTCAGCTCTATGCTTAATGTTACTGGGTGAATAACCTAGTGAAAATGAGTACTGTGACAAAAGGATCTGTTTGTACCTCATGAATAACAAGGCTGTAGTTGATAACTCTAGAAGTGGCCTCTCACACTGGAGGTAAATTGGCCTTCTAGATGTGGAAAATAAACTTCTTACTTGAGTAGTGATAGGACAAGGGGGAATGGTTTTAAGGTCAAGGAGGGAAGGTTTAGATTGGATGTGAGGGAAAGTTCTTTACAGAGAGTGGGGTGGTCCTGGAACAGGCTGTTCAGAGAAGCTGTGGATGCTCCATCCCTGGAGGTGTTTGTGACCAGGCTGAACGGGGCCCTGGGCAACCTGGTCTAGTACCAGATCTGGAGGTTGGTGGCCATGCCTGTGGCAAGGGGGGTTGGAGCCTTGTGACCCTTGGGGTCCTTTCCAACCCAGGCCACTCTGATTCTAAGTGCCAAAAGTTGTAAGATGGTACTGAATTGTTGCAAAACAAAAAGTGGAAGCTGACTGTTGAAGAGTTCCAGAGTTCCAGGTCCATCTGAGACTTGTCTTCTCTGAGCTTTGTGCTTGACTCCTAGCAACTACCATCTTCTAGGAAACTTCTTATAAGAGAAGATCTGTGAAGTCACTGCCCTTAATAGGGCATGTGGATGCAAACTGCATAGTTGCCTTCAAGCTATGTGTAATTGAAATCAAGCTTTAAACAACCTATCCACAGGAGTATCTAATACTAGGCCTTCGGAAGTATTTTGTGATTATGAACTACAGTAGACAGCTCTTATGTATAGTATTTTTGTCTGAGGTTATTAGAATGACAGCAACTTATGTAGAATGACAACCGCTTTATCTAGAAGAGTGAAGTTCAAATGGACAATAAGGAACCAGTGGAGGGAAAAATGACTGGTTTTAAGAGATTTCAGATAGTATTGATACCTTAACAACTGATATTACTTGCATAGTTGTCTGTCTTTTTACTCTGGAATCCAGAACAGTTTTTTATTTTTTTTAACATAAAATTACATTGTGGAGCAGAACTACCTATAGATATGTAGAGAACATAACTGCTGCCTGATTCTCTCACCTTATGTTTAAGGGCCAATTTGTAGAAGACTAGCTGTCCTAGTTCAGACTTCAGCAGCAAACTTTGATTTCAGTGGCTGCTTTGGCACAAATGCATGCAGTCTTGAAAAAAAAGCTGAGTATGTGTAGCAAGTCTGAGTTATTAAAGTCATGCAGGGTAAGTTAAATACACTGTTGTTACCCCTTTAGTTACTAGCTACCTGTTCTGTGAGGGCCTCCAAGACTTGCTTTTATTTTAGAACTTAATGTTATGAATGCGTATGCTAAATCAGAAGTTAAAATGTTACATAACGGAGTAAAGACCAGGGAACTTGTCCGGTTTCTTTGGCTTTGCTCTCTTGTGATAGGCAACTGGTTCAAAGGCCCTTTGCATCCTTAGGGGTTGAGAGGCAAGTCAGAGGTTTGAAATTACTGAACTGAGCCTGTAGGCAGTATCTTGCTCTGCAGTCTTCACGTATGCTGACAGCCGTAACAGGATACTTAGAACTTATTTGTCAGTGTACCTCCTGTAAATCTAAGTGCGTGATCAATACAGATATTTTAGTCACAGAACACAGATTTTGCTCAAACCACATTGAGGGCACTACCCTGTATTTCATTGTAGGCAATTAAAAAAAACAAACACAAAGCCACCTTTTCCCAAGTCAGCAGGGAATGAGTGCTTCAGAAAATAGAATATTAAAATAAAACACACCATCCCTTAACTATGCTGTTTCTCTGCTGTTTAGCAATGCTACTTGTGAATGCAGTTATGGGTGATGAGGAAACAACAAATGGAAGTTGTATGGGATTCTTCAATCTCATTTGTGAGAGGAAGTCTAGCTGAATATACTTAGACTAAGGAGATATTCACTGCAATAAATATGTAGATTTTACTTCTCAGTAGCTCCTTGTCAGCTGGCCTACTTAGGACCAGGGGTTATTGTTTGATATGTCAATAGTACTTTTAAAAAATAAAAATAAAAAAAAACAACTTTAAACTCATTGACTTTATTACAACTTCTACTTGCAAACTGATAGGTGACCCACCCCAACACTATAGTTCTGGTCACAATGTATGTGGCTGTCCTCACTTAGGGGTTAACTGGCAGCTTTGTAGGAGAAAACTAGGAACTTCTATTGCATGTTAATGGTTTTGATTAAGTTTTATTAGTGCTGTCACTGGGACTGATTGTGCTTCCCTTTCCAGATTACAATGTAGGTAGGTGTGTCTGGGGTTGCGGGTCTAAAAGACCACTGATACCCTGAGTCCAGACCCAAGACCTTGGTCATGTATCTGTAAGCATAAGTAATAAAATTAATTGTTGTCACTCAATCATCTGAGCTACAGCTTTCCTGAAGGTCTACAGGACTCAACTGTCAAATCCTTTTTTTTCTGCTGGCTTACATTGGTTGAAGCTGCACTGTAAAAGAAATTGAATGGCAGGGTTTATGTGTAACTCATGGTCTTTTAGGAAAGGAAAGTAACCTCACATACTATCACTGTTCTCTTTTTTTTTTTCTTTTTTTTCAAATTTTCAAAGTCTGCAAGCCTTGCATGGTTGTTTATAAACAGAAAGTCTAGCCACCAAACAAACTGCTATTACCGACTACTTAATTAGGAAGGATTGGTGAAGTAGATTGAGAAGATTCAAAAGCATTTGTATAATGCTTGTAGCCTACTGATGTGTTCTCTTTCAGGTGCAGACCAGGGGTTATTAAACACCTTCTTCAGCAGCTGGGCAACAGCAGACATGAGCAAACATCTACCATTTATTTATAATCTGAGCAGCACTTCTGTATACTCTTACCTTCCAGCATTTAAAGCGTAAGTTCCAAATTCTAAGATTTCCAGAGTATATGTAAACTAATGTCTTGTAACGTAATGAACAAGTACAATATGAACTTAAAAGGTTTTTCTAAATGGAGACCATATGAATTACTAGTAATAAAATGTTTACTAGTTTAATTACTAGTAATTAAATTTCATCTTATTGTGAAAGATGAGCATTGTAAACTGTACTAGTAACTTAAATGACTGACTTCTAGTGGTAACGTTAATATTGATTCAGAGTAAGCACACTGAACATCTTGCTTGTAGAAGGGAGAATCACAGCTCCAGTACCAGATACTGTTTGTTAGAGCTCTAGCCAAGGACAATAGCTCTTGAGTCATCTGAAGCTGAACTTCAGTCTGTCACCGTTGTTATTGTTCCTGTCTAGGTAATTTGCCTTAATTGCAGAAATTACTTAAATTAACTGTAACTACCAGTTCTGAAATATTCTGTCACGCATTCAAATAAACATAGTGAACAAAGACTCACATAGAAAGAACTACAGTTCACTCCCAACAGTCCTCCTAGATCTGAGTTCCTCAAATAGTAGCAAAAGGGAACAAAGATAATAGTCAGGCGCTGTGTTACTTCCAGCATAAGGGAAAAGCTGTCTCAACCTTATCTGTATTACATTAGGCTTGCGAGTAAACCCTCTGTTGGTGGCAAGGTTGCTCTGTTAAAACAGACAGAAGGAAAGGGGGCAGCAGGAAAAGTAAGCTGTAATGTTACACCCAAACCCATATTCATTAAGAGCTGTGAATGCTGGGGGAGGGGGAAAAGTACCAATTGCATGAAAACAATCTGATCTTTGAATGACATCAAGCTATTAGTGTCTAAAGCAGCAGCTAGCATAAGCAGGACTGTGCTGGCTCAAGGTCAAACTATGTCTTGTGATCAGAACACCATCTGAAATACTGTCATGCTAAAAGTGGAGTACTTATTTAAAGAAATATATGCAAGCCTGAGAATGACTAAGTAGTTCAGTAGCATTTGATAAGCTAACATCTATTGTAAGGTATGTCTTCTTTCCGTAGCTGCTTGCTTCTTAGTCACATAACCTTATATTTACAAATGACCTTGTCATGAGAATGGACTTACTGAACTGAGAGCTCTTGACAAAGTTTCTATATAACCGATTCAATCAGTTGCCTAGCGGAACTCGGGTGACCTTCCGGAACTATTAGGCTGGAAGCACAGCTCTCTTAAGTAGAGTGTTCTTTTTGGCAAGTGGAACAACTTCTCTTGGTTAGATCAGCAGATGCAATAATCAGCTGGCACAGACTGAAATGTAGCATTGTACAGCAAGACTAAATTTTGCAGCAGGTATCAGTAATCCTTTTTTCAGTGGAAAATGACAAATTTGGACAAATGTTGTCCAGCTTCAAAACATTGTCTTTCATGAGACGAGGAAAGACGTATTAGTTGGTCTGGAAAGTGTAGACACAAAGCTTTCTAACAGTTCATCTTAAATGTCAGAAGAAAGTATTGCATCTTATCTAGAAAGTAGTTACTGAGGATATCCTAGAAGTCTGGCATCTGTCATTTGTTGTACAGGTCTTCACTGGATGGAATACTAAGAACACATTTTTTTTGTAGAAGCAGTGTAACATGAAACTTCTTCGGCACTCTCTAGCTTTATTAGCCTTGCTTTTAAACAGTGACAACTTTCCTCAGAGCGACAGTAGCCTAAGATGAAGAAAACTAGATAGTGGTGTCACAACTAGTAAAAGTAAGGTAGCCCTACTAAGCTGAATCTTGACATGTGGGTTTTACATTTAGAGCCCCAGAAATCGTCTTCTCAAGGTAGGTTGCTTGCTAGCAATTATGCATGTATGAAGCACTGTCTAGAACTGCAGTGGGTTTTCATTCAGTATCAGCTATGCCCAAAACATTGGGAGTAGTCAAGTAGTTGACAATATCAACGTGTACTGCTTTGTTCTGTATGTTTTCAAGTATTTGAAACGTACCTGTGCAGCCTCTTGACACAAACAGCTGGCTGAGACAGCTACCGTTACTAGAGAATTCTCAAAACTGTCTCAAGGTGAACTCCTATTTCTGGAATTATACAAGGACTCCCCTGAAAGTAATGCCTCCAATTGTATTATGTTGGCCCATGACATCAGAGGTGGATTTTGGTGGTATGGCAGTAAAGGCTGAACCTTCCCACTGATAGCCCATTGGATTTTGTTGCCATGTGACAGATGGTAGCAGAAGGGCAGTCTGACAGAATGGTGTCTGACACAGAAGTGCAGGTGAAACAAAGGTGTTGAATTGAATTCCTCCATATGGGGAAAAAATGGCAGCCATTGACATTCATTGCTGCTTGCTGAATATTTATGGGAACCAAATGGTGGATAGTGGAACATTAAGGTGGGTGGTGCAGTTCAGCAGTGGTAACAGCACAGTGAAAAACAAGCCAAGTTCTGGACAGCCATGCAGATTTTTACAAGCGTGGCATGCAGGCTGTTATTCATTGCTGGTGAAAATGCATAGCTAGTGGTGGTGACAGTGCTGAAAAAGTGTTTTGCAGCTGATAATTAGCTCTATCAAATAGTGTTATTGTGTTCTTCATAGGTGATGTAGTTTCCATGGAAATAAACAGGAGGCATTATTTTCAGAACAACCTATATGGAATAATGGAATGAAGTCCTTTAATTCAGGAGATGGATCTCATCTATATTCATAGTGCAAAAAGAGCATAATGGTAACAGTTGGAACAAAGCCTGATGCCTGTATTGAAACAGAAGATAAAATAGCTCAAGAAATTTGTTTTAACAGCAAAAAATAGGGTTTAGTAGGTAATGGTTGGCTTTCTAGCAAGACTGTGGTGATATCAAAAGTTCTTTGAAGTGCCTTGATTATAAAAGGCTTTATTTTGCAGAGGTAGTCTTCTTGCAGTAGGGCCTTCTGGTGTTTCCTTCTATGGAAAGATGAGGGTTACTCTAATACACTGACTCTTTATATAATGCTTGTAATGCTTAGCTAGCTGGATCACTGACTTTGGAGTAGATTTTTTTTTTTCCACTTTTAAAACTAGTTCTGATTGCAGTGGCTGCTTGAGACTGCTCTCTCCTGAGCTATGATCATCACTCTACCTAAAGAGTTGGCTGTAAGTACTTAAATAGTTCAAGCCATTAGGTTTCAGCTGTATTCTAACTAGTGTAATGTAGAATTGCTTGCATTTTTTTCTTAAGTAGTGATGCTTTCAGCCCCAGTAGGCATTGACAGTTTTACCATTTAGTGTTTAGTCTCCTAAATATATTCATATTTCTGGTTTTTGAACTACTTCCAAAAGCACAGGTTAAATTTTTTGTCTGATAGCCAAAGCACTTGTTTCTAGACACTTGCAAATTACGGGTTCTGACTTTCCAACAGGTTTGGTTCAAATACTAAAGTGGTGCATTTCCTGGGAAGCACAAAGCCGTGGAACTATACGTATGACTCCCAAACAAAAAGTGTAAAAGGCAGTATTGATGACCCTAAAATAGTTCACCCAGAATTCGTGAACATGTGGTGGGATACTTATATGGCTAATATTGTACCCTTAGTAGAACAGCAAGAAGTTGATGAAGAAAATACCACAGGTGTAAACATGGTATGTATCTTAATTTTCTTGTGGAAATTACCAAAGCAAACAGAACAGATTTTGTGCCATCTCACTTATTTCCCCTCCTGTGCAGCTCAAAGCACGGGTGTAGTTTAGCTAGTGAGACACAGATTCTCGGGGTTTTTTCTTCCATCTCTGGACTAAATAACACAGATTAGAAGAACAATACTGATAAGAAGTATGTTATAGTGGTCTTGAGCATAGCTGACTGCGTGCTTAGAATTATTTAAGTGCAGAATGGTACATCAGAAGTGACAGTGTAGTAACTTTGGTAAATAAAGAGTAGGGGCGGCCTCACCCTTAATGCACTGAAGCTATTAATGTTCTCAAACACAAGAACCTCAGTTGAGTATGCAGGAATACGCTTGCAGTTCTTGCAGGGTACAACCTACCTAGGTCTACCTAGGTGGGCCTGCGATAATAGAGAATAGATTACTTAAGTAGACTTGCAGTGATAAATCTTGATACTTGCAAAGCTAAAATGATGCTTCTAATTCTAGTTCTTAAACTAGTTCAGTAGTACGTGTCTGCAAACTATAGTCTCAGATTAGTACAGTGGCTGTTTTAAGTTCTCAACCTTTCTAAGCCTAATGTTACTGATCTCTTAAGATGTGCTCTATCTTTTTAAACTTTTTCTAATGAACTATTTGCAGCTATCAGGCTTGATCTATACTCTGGCTTTCTCTTGTGGCTTTTGTAGAGAGGTATGAAGAACTTAACCCTGACCCTCCCTCCACGCCCCTCCTTTCCTTGAATGATTTGTTACTGTGCTTTATTTTGCTAGGAGAGCTGTACAGTCCCTGCTTGTTGGTGATGCTTGGTGCTATGCATGAGAACGTCTACTTGGTTGTCTCTTCTGTGGCCTGTTGCTTGCTCAAAGTATGCAAAACTTGTCCATATTTTTTACTCTGCCTTTTATTTTAGGTAGAGGTTACGGAGGCGGTGTCCCACATGTCAGTATCAGCACCATCACCAGAATTACCAAGCATATCTTCAGAAGAACGCAAGGCTCGGTGGGAACAAGGCCAAGCTGACTATATGGGAATGGATTCCTTTGATAACATCAAGAAGAAACTGGACTCCTACCTTCAGTAGAAGTGCCATTTTCAAATACTGGCAGTACAAGGACTTGTTCCAGAACTAACAGAAAGGTTGTAGATGATGGACAGTTATGCTTGCTAGTAGCTAGATGGAAAAAATTCTCGGCTGAAGGCCACTGCAGTGCTACAGATAAAGACTGAGCCAGGAATTAGCCCAATTCCTTGGGCTAATTGTAACTGCCCAGTCGCTAGTTTTCTCTACTAGATCTTAAAACAAACATTTCATCTACATTTTTCTTCTGTTGTGATCTACTGGCTCAGTGTGTTAATTGAAACTGGGTTTGCACCTTAACTCATTAAGGTGATTAGCATTGGTTCCTTTGCTTGCTATTTCAGATACAAAGTCTGATTTATGAGGTTACTCATACACTAGAACAATTACCATACCGTTCTGCTTTATCATTAATGTATTAATGACGCTAGGATATACAGGGAGAGATAACAGTAATAGCACTGCTTTGATCTTCTAGTCACAACTGCACTGAGGTTTTGACCAGGTTTTTACACATAGTGCCTACAGCATGGCAGAATGCATTTGTTCAGTTCTATATTGTTAAAGCTTAGTAAACTGAGTTTTTCTGTTACTTGAAATCTTGCACTTCATGCAAAAATAAAAATTTGTCATGCTTTTCTGGCTTTTGTAAACTTGAGAAAATCAAAAAAGAGGGAGCTTTGATGCAATCTAAATTAACCAAACTTTGTTCATTCCATTCTAGGCATTGTTAACAATTGTCCAGCTTTTAGTTCTGTTACAGAGAACTTCTGTCTTTCTAGTTACAGAGTATACAATCACTTGCCAGGTTGCTGCTGGAAGAAGTACTTGCAGAATGGAGCTAGGAAAAAGAGGATCTGTATTTTTGTTACTAAAGAACAATCTGTGATGTGGCACCGTTCTTAAAACAAACACAATGGTGATACTATCTTGGCAAGTAAAGATGAAGTAGCTGTACCTGCTCAGATCAGGAAGACTATTCCTTTCCTGTGTGCATTGCCATCACTGAGCCACACATTTTATTTTGAGGCAGAAAAGCAGTAAAAAAAAAAAACAAACCAACAACAACACAAGAGTGTTCTGAAGAGAGAGAGAGAGAGTGGCTGTTGTTTGCTGTAAGTTCAGATCCATCCTTTAGCTAAAAGTATAAATAGAACTGAATTACTTAGCATTCTTTTTGGTACCTATAATCTGTATTACTCCAGAAGCATATGTATAATTTCATTATATCCTTATAAAGGAGGATTTTGGCAGAAAGCTAGTAAAGCTTTTGTTCTGGAGATAAACAGTTAACAAGCTGCTACTGTTTGCTGGTAAAGCAGAAATTATCTGCATATGAGAGTTAATTGAGGCCCTGGTCATTGTTTAGCGAAAATGGTTAAGAGGAGGTCCGTGCCTAAGTAGCTTGTAGCTATTTAGAAGTTAATAGCATTGGAAGCATTAGTAATTATAATCTACAGTTACAAAATATACTTTACCTAACAAGTATAAATACTGAAGTTCTGCATGCTCACAAATATTCCATAGATTAATATTAAGCCACAGACTGCTTATACCTTGTGAAATGCAAAAAAGAAAACCAAAACCAAATAAACAGAGCACCACCAAGAATACCATGTTTTTAACCACTTGAGTAGTTGAACAGCTCTTCCTAATCAAGATGTTTCAGCTTTGATCTTCAGCTGTTCACTCTTCTTGAAAGGAAGTTAAGTTGTCATACAACTCAGTACTAACTCCATAAAGTTTTGTATTTGGCTTTGAAACAGTGAACCATCAGCTAGGGGAAAAGTTTGGTGACCTTGCCCACAGCTGTGGGGTTGAAACTAAATGATTTTTGAGGTCCTTTTCAACCCAGGCCATCTTATGATTCCCTATGAAAATGGTAGTACCATAATATTTTTTGGGTTTTGTTTTTTTTTTGTTTTGTTTTTTGTTTTTTTACTCTGCCACACTGGAAGAAGTCAGTACATTTTAAAATAAGCAGTGATGTAGCATGGGTAGAAATGAGGCCCTTGCCCATGGAATTTTAACTTGGAAGAAGGAAACAAAGTCAAATCTCTCATTCATAATCAGGGACTGTTTCTCCAGCTTATATCTAAACATTCAAGTTTAACTTACATAGACTATGCAAAAACCTGACAATTATTCAGGTGTACAAGAAGCTTTCCTGCTTTTTTTGTCAGTCTTCCAGGAGTGTAACCAGCTACTGGGAGGCGCTATTCCACAGCTCATCTTGTTAATNCCACCAAGAATACCATGTTTTTAACCACTTGAGTAGTTGAACAGCTCTTCCTAATCAAGATGTTTCAGCTTTGATCTTCAGCTGTTCACTCTTCTTGAAAGGAAGTTAAGTTGTCATACAACTCAGTACTAACTCCATAAAGTTTTGTATTTGGCTTTGAAACAGTGAACCATCAGCTAGGGGAAAAGTTTGGTGACCTTGCCCACAGCTGTGGGGTTGAAACTAAATGATTTTTGAGGTCCTTTTCAACCCAGGCCATCTTATGATTCCCTATGAAAATGGTAGTACCATAATATTTTTTGGGTTTTGTTTTTTTTGTTTTTGTTTTTTTTTTTTTTACTCTGCCACACTGGAAGAAGTCAGTACATTTTAAAATAAGCAGTGATGTAGCATGGGTAGAAATGAGGCCCTTGCCCATGGAATTTTAACTTGGAAGAAGGAAACAAAGTCAAATCTCTCATTCATAATCAGGGACTGTTTCTCCAGCTTATATCTAAACATTCAAGTTTAACTTACATAGACTATGCAAAAACCTGACAATTATTCAGGTGTACAAGAAGCTTTCCTGCTTTTTTTGTCAGTCTTCCAGGAGTGTAACCAGCTACTGGGAGGCGCTATTCCACAGCTCATCTTGTTAATTCTTTGTCTAACAAGCTCACAGCATGATTTCTCCAAGCTTAAGATACTAGCTCCCCTGATTGCAGTAGCTTGTTAAGCTGTGTATTTTGTATTCTTTCAATTAACTGTTTCTTAAAATATAAGAAGAAATGCAAGTAATCATGGTGGATTTCTAAGGAGGTAATGGAATTGAGTGTATTTCTTAGGTTGCCAAAATGCCTCTCCATTTGTTGGCAGGTAATATAGAAGTATAGCTCCTAAGAAGTTTGAAATTAATAGCTATGGATTCCATGTTATTTCCTAACTGAAGAAAAAAAAATTATGAAGGACGAGACTAACAAGAAAAAAGTCCTAACAATTTCTTCCAACCAGTGGCAAAAACATTAATAATAAAAAAAACAAAACACCACAGCAGTATGGTTCTCATTAAGGTTTTTGTTTCTTTTGAATATAATAAGCTTTATGTCCAGCAAAAGTGCTTGTTCTCATGAGGAGTAGGACACTCATAAAGGAAGAATACTTACCAATTGTTTTCAGAATATGCTTGTGTACAAGCAAACAAAAAAAAAATCTATTACTTTCTATTCATGGAACAAGACGCATTATCTGTGGATTTACCCTTCAGCTAATTTATTGTCTTCAGTGACATTGTATTATGAGAGTAACTGGAGCTACCAAATAACCAGATTTGAAATCCTGCTACCCTAGTTCAGTTTTTAAAATTAGATTACAAGCTTCAGATTATGTACTTCCTGTGAAAAACAGTAACTACAGCAAGTTGGGGAAAAAAATATTAAAGTTACACTTAGTTAAAAGCTCTGGGAATTCCTGAAATTTGTTTAAACGTATGTTTTGTGTTGTTTTTTTTTTTTTTTTTTTAAGCTGACAACAGTACTCCCTCAAAGATCCATATGAGGTAGCTGAAACTGTACCTTATCTATTCCAGAAGGATATCACTTACAGAGGAAGTCCTCCAAGAGCAGAAGAGGTAAAATGAAAATAGTTTTTCTCTCCTCTGCAAACGTTATATTGAGAGCGTCCCCATACAGAATCTCTGGAGAAAGACAAATTGTGAAATATTTTACAATGACTTGATAAAAATCAGCAATAGTAGTTATTATGTCCTTGTAATCTATTTTCAGTCCTTTATATAAGGTTATCTATAAACCCCAGTTTTACGACTTGATTCAGATAAATGTTATCTGGAACTATTTAGAAATAAACCTCAAGTTTTATATTAGAAGAAAGCTTTTCTTTTACTACTCAATGGTTTAGTTTAGTTGTGTTATAAAGGAGCCAACAATTTGACTGACTGGTGCAGTGTGTTTGCACATTCTGCCCTACCTTCCTTAGTAGGATAATTTTTATCCACAACATTAAGAATTAATGAGCTGCAGTCTTCATAGCTATAAATTACTCCATCTACCTCATCTCTGTGACTATAGATTACTTTCCCTATCTACTGAGCATGCACCAATGTGGGATGTTCCCACCAGAGTGTAGAGGGCCCCATGAAGTAAAGAGCCCCGGGCAGAACTGTTCGTGCTGACCGCGGCCGCTAGAGGGCAGCAGAGACCATGGCATTAAATACCCTTGTTCTAACGCAGAAACAGTCCGTCCCTACAAAGAGGAAACTTTTGCCAAGATCTCCTTTAGCTAACTCCTCATACTGCTACAGATTCCGTTCTATAAAACTAACAAATTTAAAACTGTAAAGATCCTATTGCTGATTTCTTGTGTACAGCTGAGAAAAGCTTGTTTAGCCAGAATATAACCACTTCTGCACACAGCTACAAACTGCTTTTCTGAAGTGCTTTACTTTAAATAAAAAAAAAAAAAACAACACCAACCAAACAAACAAAAAAAAAAAATTCAGGAGCCAGGCATTAACCTCAGATGTTTACATAGGAAATCTCGTGTAAAAGTTACACAGAACTTAAATTGTAACAGCTGAAATCTCATAGGGGAAGAAAAAAATATATATATATTGACTTCTAGTTCCTTTGGGAAACTTACTTCGAAGCAGAACCACCGCCCGCACTTCGCAGAGAACAGCACGTCAGCCGCCCCGCCCTCAGCCGCTTTCTCCACAGCCCAAAGGGGGCGGGAGCTCCCACAGCACTTCAGCGCGCGCCGCCAACCAAGCCCGCGGCAGTTCCCCACGTGGGAAGAAGAACGCACTGACGAATCAGCGGTCGCCGTTCGCCTCTGGCCCGGGTGACAGCCAATGGGAAACCAGCGCGCGAATGCGAAGGAGTGCCCGGACCGTTACTCAGTGGCAGTTGCGGTGGTGGACGCGGTTCTGTGCGGTCGAAACTAGTGAAGCTGGCGAGGCGTCATGGTGGGACCGGAGCCTTGCAACTGGGGAGGAAAAGGGACCCTGGGTTAGCTTTTGCTGTGGCGGGTTTGGGAAGTCAGGAGCTACCCGTGCTGCGGCAGGGCTCCCGGACTGCCGCTGTGCGGCCCTTCAGCGGTGGCATAAAGGCTATAGAAGAGCAGTTAATGCAAGAACCGAGGGTTCGGGGAAGGGGACGTATAGGTCACTGGCGGTGATTGGGACGAAGCGTTTGGAAAAGCAACGAAATGCTTCTAGCTTTGCTCAGGTAGATGGCAGAGAGCTGTGCCGTGAAGAGCCGTGGCTGTGGCCTGTCGTCTGCTGTCTGGGCTCCCGCACCAGAGCAAGCGGCCTGCGCGCTGGGAAACCAGAGCACGGGGTGGGACAGAAGCGTTCGAAGATTAGTGCCGACTGAATAGAAGTGTGGGTAAAGGCAGGGTCAGCCTCACTGGGAAATGGCCACTGACAGAACCACGAGGGTGAGGATTAAAATGTGTAGTTGAGCATGAGAGTTATGATGAAGCTTTAAAGAGGAGTGCAAACTCTGTGGAGTTTTCTACCTCTGTATTTTCCTAGATAAGGTAAATACACAGTAATGGTAAGCTAGAATAAGAGTTTCAGTCTCAGATGTAAAACAAAATTGAGGTTTTGGGAGATTAAGCATAGGAGCTGTGCTTCCTCATCAAGGTGATTTAGCAGAGGTACCCAAAGATGTATACACTGCCTGGCACTAGGTATCTGTTTATTGTAAGGAAAGGATACTTACAGGTCTTCCGCAGAAAAGATCCTTGCAACATTACTTGGTATGTTATTGGCAACAGATCAAGGAAATGAGGGGTTATTACATATAGAAGCCTTTTAAAAACAAAGGAACGTGAAAAAGAGCGTTATACATAGAATATATATGCAGTGTGTTAAGGAATGATGATGCTGCATTCATCATATGTGACCCCATTGTATCTGAGATCCTCCAACGTTCTCAACGTAGAATCCTTACAGTTGGAAGGAACCTTTAAAGGTTGTTTAGTTGAACTCCCCTGCGATGAACAGGGAAACGCACAGATAGATCACGTTGCTCAGAGCTGGATCCAGCATTGCCTTGAAAGTCTTCAGGGATGGGGCATCAACCACATCTCTGGGCAACATGTTCCAGTGCCTCACCACCCACGCTGTAAGACATTTTCCTTCTATCCAACCTAAATTCACTCTCGAGGTAGATTTTCCCCTTGTTCTATCATGACATCTTTTCTGTAGCTCCCCTTTAGATATTGTCTGGTCACCTCGGAGCCTTCTCCAGGCTGAACAGCCCCAGCTCTCTCAGCCTGTCCTTGTAGGAGAGCTGTTCCATCCCTTGTAACGCTTTTGTGGCCCTCCTCTGGATGCGCTCCAACAGGTCTATGTCTCTCCTGCTCTAAGAACTCCACATCCAGACTCAGTACTCCAACTGAGGCCTCACTAGTGCAGAGTAGGTCAGGATCACATCCCTTGACCTGCTGGCTGTGCTTTTTTTTCATGCAGTCCAGGATACATCTGGATTTCTGGGCTGTGAGGACAAACTGCTGGCTCATGTCCTGCTTGCCATTCACTGGTACCTGCAGGTCTTTTTCCTAGAAGCTTCCTTATAGTCTTTCCAAGATGCCTGTCCCTTTCTCTACTGCCTGTGCACTCTCTTCTTACTCTTCTGTTTGACCAGCAGGTCCAGGTTCAGCCATGCCAGTCTCTTGCCTTTCTTTCCCGACAGTGTACTTCAATGGCAGTGAGCAGAATCGTGCTAGCAGCAGACAACTGGATCATTTTAATTGTCACTCAAGCAACCATGGGAATAATGCAGCAGGGAGAGATCATGACAATATATGCCATGGATAGCTAGCTGTTGTGGGAGTGAAATCTGAACAACGGGTAGCCCCAGATCTCATGTTATAATTGTCCTTTTCTTCGTTTGCAGCATGAATGCATATCTATCCATGTTGGTCAGGCTGGTGTTCAGATTGGCAATGCATGCTGGGAGTTGTATTGTCTTGAACATGGGATCCAGCCTGATGGTCAGATGCCCAGTGATAAAACCATTGGAGGTGGAGATGATTCATTTAACACTTTCTTCAGTGAGACGGGAGCTGGTAAACACATTCCCCGAGCAGTGTTTGTGGACCTAGAGCCAACTGTAGTCGGTATGTACCCAAGATTTATGTAAAACTATTCCTTTCCTTGTGGACTTCTTTGCATTTTCAAAACACTGGGTTTTCTAAAAGAAGTATACCTGGATGATGTTTCAGTGTTTTTGGTTACTGTTATTTGAAAGAGATGAATGACGGTCTGTGGATAATGTTTTCCAAATATTATAACTTTTTGGCAGATCTTGGATAATCTTTCCAACCCACTGTACTACATCCAGAGCTTCATTTAATTGCTATCCAAAACATGTCTGTCCTTGTAATGTAGTTCTCTTGAGTTGCCTCCATGTTCCTGGATGCAAATACTGCTTTGTGAGCATCTGATATTTTTCCCTAAAGAAAGGGACTGAAGTTGTACCAACTTTTTGCTGCATGTGTTCACAGAAGGTGTCCACGAGCTTTTGAGATTTCCTTTCACTTAGTATGTCATCATTAGGCACCACACACAGAACTCGACAGATAAATTATGTGTTGGAATATATATTTTTTCATTTGTAGATGAAGTACGTACAGGCCCATATAGGCAGTTATTCCACCCTGAGCAGCTCATTACTGGGAAAGAAGATGCAGCTAATAATTATGCCAGAGGCCATTACACCATTGGAAAAGAGATTGTTGATCTAGTGCTAGACCGCACTCGCAAAGTGGTAAGAATTCATGCCACAGAGCAGTATTTAAAGTAAGAAAGATACTGCTCTATAGCTACCTATGAGTATGATTTGTTATTTTGCTTGTGTTTTCTGAGGGGGAGGGGGTTGTTTGTTTTTAAGAAATTTATGCGTAGATGTTTTTAAAAAAAAAAAACAAAAAACCAGAAGCTTGGTCTCATGCCCCTCCCTCCCCCGCCCCCCTTGAGTTAAATAAAAATTCAATCAATAAAACTAAAAAGTTCCTATGATATGTTACATTGTTACTTGAAGACATTTTAAGGATACCTCGGAAACGCATTATAAAATCCTTAGACAAGTGTAATCACTTGTTTGTTATTTTTAACTTGAATTGCACCATTATGTGTCACTCAGTATTCCCAGTACCCTGAAACTCAGATTTTGGTTGAAAGCTCAGTAATTTCACATATTTTTCCAGCTTTTTGTAACCTAATGTAAGAAAAGTTGAATAGCATGACGTGAATCAAAGTGAAGTAGTGATTGCCTATCTGAAATTGTAAAGTATTTTTTCCAAACCTGATTGACACTTGCTGCCATATAGAGTACAATAGTAGTTAACAAAGCTGCAAGCCTGCTGTGAATTCTAAAAACCTTTCACAGCTGTGTAGCTCTTGCTTTCAGTAGTATTAAAAATGCATCAAAGAAAATGCTTGATTCAACTGTGGTAGTTCTGAGGAAAAGATATGCAAGAAAAAGGTCACCTTTCAAAACAGAGGATTAGGAAATAATTGCTTTTGAATGCTTATTTTAATATTTACGACTTTGGAAACGGTAATAATAAATGTATGATTTTTCTCTCCTGCTTTTTTCCACCCTATTATAAGCTGATCTGTGCACTGGCCTGCAAGGTTTCCTAATCTTTCACAGTTTTGGAGGAGGGACTGGTTCAGGGTTTGCATCTCTGCTCATGGAAAGGCTCTCCGTTGACTATGGCAAAAAATCTAAACTAGAATTTGCAATTTATCCAGCCCCACATGTTTCCACTGCTGTAGTGGAACCTTACAATTCAGTTTTAACTACACACACAACATTGGAGCATTCAGACTGTGCATTTATGGTTGATAATGAAGCCACTTATGATATATGTCATCGCAACCTGGACATAGAACGTCCTACTTATACCAATTTAAATCGACTAATTGGGCAAATTGTTTCATCCATCACAGCTTCGCTACGTTTTGATGGAGCTCTTAATGTAGATCTGACAGAATTTCAAACTAACCTTGTTCCATACCCACGAATCCATTTCCCTGTGGTAACATATGCCCCTGTCATCTCTGCTGAAAAAGCCTATCATGAGCAGTTATCCGTGGCCGAAATTACCAACGCTTGTTTTGAACCAGCCAACCAGATGGTAAAGTGCGACCCGCGTCATGGCAAATATATGGCCTGCTGTATGTTATACAGAGGTGATGTTGTCCCTAAAGATGTTAATGCAGCTATTGCTACTATCAAGACTAAACGTACCATTCAGTTTGTGGATTGGTGCCCAACTGGATTCAAGGTACTTTGATAGCTTGTGAAGTGCTTGATCTTTAAAAATATTAGGAATTACATAATATTTGGAGGTAGTGGTCATTGTACAGTGCTTTCATGTTCCTATTACTGAACTGCTTATGCTTCAGATTGTATTCTGAAGTATAGTTCCATGATACTGTGATACAGATGAAAATTCTAAAGCAAATTACAGAATACCAATCACAGTTCTTATAGGAACAGGTAATACTGAGTATCTGAAAATAATTTACAGACAGGTAGGTACTGAAAACCAGTGCCACGTTTTACTGCAAGTCTTCAAAAATCTAGGGGGTTTTGTACAGAAGGAATGTAGACAAGCCCCAAGAAACCGTAGAAACACTACATTAAGTTATTGAATTTAGTGCAGTAACTTACTGACAATGTTTTTGAGATACCTTGATCATGATAGATGCAATCAGTTTCTTCAGTTTCTGGATTTGTGGAGCCTGGCTGCTATCACTAGAGCAAACCGGTTTTTTTTTTTTTTGGTAGTTTATTTAAACATAGGCTCCTGTAAGTAGACTTTTCACTAGATCAGTATTGGATTATTCAGCTATCCGTATTCATTCTCACTTGACTGGTGGCGTCATCTTCCAGACAAGTGGTCCATCCTTCTAGCTACTATCCACGCATTCAGGACTTGGAAGACTGAGATTCTTATATTCAGTTTAGAGTCCAGTAAGCTCTTCCTGCCAATAACATCTTCCATGGCCCTTCCCACAATAACTGTGGTTTACACACTATGATCTGTTGGAAAATAATCTGTAGGCCAGTGTACCTAATGCTGGTCCAGTCTGCCCAGATACAGAATTTAGAATTTAGTTAAATACTTTGAAGCGTAAAATAATTTTAATTGTTCACAATTTTGGCTACTTTTGTTGTTAACAGAAATAAGTCTTCAATGCTTTCCACTAATTAAAGAAGTTCTTGAAGGTGGACATTAACTACCAGCCTCCAACTGTGGTGCCGGGTGGTCACCTTGCAAAGGTGCAGCGGGCTGTGTGTATGCTGAGTAATACAACTGCTATTGCCGAAGCATGGGCTCGCCTTGACCATAAATTTGATTTGATGTATGCCAAACGTGCCTTTGTACATTGGTATGTTGGGGAAGGAATGGAGGAAGGAGAATTTTCCGAAAACCGGGAAGATCTGGCTGCCCTTGAGAAAGATTATGAAGAAGTTGGGATAGACTCAGTAGAAGCAGAGGCTGAAGAAGAGAATGATTACTGAAAATACTCTGCAGATACTGAAAACCAAAGTCATGAAAAGTGTGTTCTGTAACAACAAACGAATTGCAGAATCCTGTTCACTTGCTTGTTTTCAAATGCAGTTTTAAATGTTGCACTGTTCGGTTTTTTGGTTTTTGTTTGTATTTTTTTTCTTGGTTACTGCTTACATATACAGTTGCTGTGTAAGGACTATTTGAAATTACAGTTTTTGGTAGCATCTAGTCTTGTACAAATTAAAGACTGAATTAGAAAATTATGCATGTGTCATTAACGTTGTACTCAATTTATCTAACTGCAGTAAGGGTAGGTGCCATTACACTTTTGGTCTATCTGGAATATTTGCTAAAAGCACAAAACTTGATACTTTAAAGTAGAAAAAGATGGGAGACTGCAGACAAAAACTAAGGTTTTCTGACCAGCATGCCCCCTTGCATTCAGCTGCCTTTAGATAGGAGGAAAATAAAAGGTCAGATTACTTGCCTTAAAATAGTCATGTTTTGAATTCCCACACTGGTCTGTTAAATGCTAATGTCCTTTAATGCACAGCTCTGTGGACACCTTAAGTTTCAGTGAATTAATAAAAAACTTTGTCTTATTTTTTACCAGTTCTTCATGTTATCAGAAAATACAACTTTTATTTGTAGGCAGTTTTTCTGTGTTTTTGTTTGTTTTTGTTTTTGTTTTTGTTTTTGTTTGTTTGGTTAGGTGGTGCATGGGAACTGCTGAGTCATGGCCTGAACCACTGCTTCTGCACTTGCGGAAAAGACCCAGTCAGCCCTGGAAGCACAGGTGAAGGTAATTCACCTGTGTGACCAGAAACGATCTCAGACCTCTAAGGGCTGTCTGCCCGAGGAAGGGTCTTGATGGAGATTCCTCCTTTGTGGAATCTTTCTGCAAGCCTAGATCTTTAGACATGGATGAGCAACCTTCTTCTTGCAATACCTTCTCATTGCAGTGGTGCTGCTACTATTACAGGTGGATTTTTTTGTTTTGTTTTGTTTTTAGAAAAGCTGTATGGCTTTCAGTGAAAAGGACCAGGCACAATTGTCTGATGTTCATTAGAAGATGCTTCTCTTCATAGATTGTGTGGTACATTTTTTTTCTGGGTGGAACCTCATCTGAGGCAATCTCTACAAAACCTGCTTTTTAATGCTGAAATTTTACACGATGTGACAATAACAATATGCACACAAAAAACCCTTCAGTTTTAGTCTAGTCTGGCCTAACTATTTTAGCTACTATTTCTGATAAAATTTAGGGAAGAATATGTGTGTGTGTGTGTGTGCTGTTAATGTAACAGTTAACTTTTTATTAACTAGACAGTATGTTGCAGCTGTCATTTTAAAATCTAAACTAAAGCTAACCCACTAGATCTAGTTTATTTGCTGGGTATTCTACTTCTGTAATTTAAAAAATACCAAAAAATGTACAGTGATGTATGCCTGCTGATGACAGTAGGAAGGTGCTGTTCACTCAGATGAATGACAGGCTCAAATTCATGGGAGCATCGGATAATCATCAACAGCGTGCAATTCAACGAAGGCAAATGCTGGCTTCTATATCTGGGTCAGAATAATGCTGGGCAGCTGAGAGATGGGCAGCGGGAGAGCCGCAAGAAACGGAACTCTCCATCCTCAACGCACGGCGCACAGTGCCACGCTCCGCTCCCGAGGCGCTGCTCCTCGCGCCGCCTCAGTCCCTTCAGCGCCTCCTTCCGGGTTTGCTTCCCGCCCGTGAATTCCCCAGGGCAAGGAGCTGGTTCCATTTATGGTCCAAAACGCTGCGGTGCAAGAGGACGCCTGAAAGCACGCATGTTGCAAGCCGCACAACGTAAGTCGGCATCCGGAGAGGCGGCCGGGACCCCAGCGACGCACGGAGCAGCGCTCGGCGTTCTGCTCCGCCCCCTCGAGGAGCGCCGCCCGCTGCGAGACCGCGTCCGCACGCGGAAGGCCGCGGGGTGGAGCGCNGCCCTATTGGAGCGGGCGGGCGCCGCGGGAGAAAATATCTTCGTGCGAGTGCTGCTGTTTGAAGTGGGCTCACGTAATTGTTGTCTAGGCTCTAGAGCCGTATGTTTGCACTCGAGATCTCGTTAAAGAAAGCCTGGTAAAAGCTGTTTCCTGGAACGTTATGTGAGAGCCGAGAATGTAAGATGCCTTTGGTAATGTATTTTATTGGGTTAGCATGTAAACAGCTTAGAGGCTGTCACCTGTTCTTTAACGACCTATCAGTACTGCTGTTTTATTTTAAGGAGACTATTTGGTGACGATTGAAGAGAAAAGCAAAGCAACTTTTCTAAGAGCGTATGTGAACTGGAGATGCATGTCTGCAGGGAGTTCTCGTGTTTGTGTCCGGATGGTGGGTCACAAGATGGAAGAGTCGTACACTGAAACCTTAAAAGAACAAATGTCAATTGTGGAAATGGCACTTTCAGATCCTCCGCTGTGTATTTCATGTTGTCCTGTAAATGGAGATCTTCTTGTGGGCTGCAAGAATAAGCTAGTCGTGTTCTGCTTGAAATACCTGGTTATAAACCAGCATTTAACAGTATTAGACTTTGAACGCTCCTTAATTTTACACATTGATAACTTCATTCCTGCTGAAGTTGCGTTTTGTGCTGGACACATAGCAATAACAACAGAGTTGGATGTTCTAATCCTGAAACTGGACCTGGTCCATCGAGGTGCAGACTGGGGAGCACAATGCACATATCAAGTTAGTACAACAGAAAAACCAGTGGATGGAGGTAAGTACAGATACTTAACTTTTTCAGTCTCTGAGAACGTGACTGTTGCCCTTGAGAAAATGTTTCCACATTGTTTTGGAACTGTCAGTTGAATATACCTGAAGGACCTTGCTACCTGTAGCTTGGAGCTAACACTTATTTAAACTGTGCTAAGGACACTATCAGGGTATTGAAAAACTCTCCATCTTTTCTAAGTAACTGTATTTTCTAAGAGACCAGTGGGAGGCCACATGAAAGAATCATCTCACAAACCTCAAAGTAGATCATACTTAGTGGCTTTCTAAGAATACCTTTGTGACACATGCATTTTTCTGATTGTTAGCAGGCTCAGAACCTCGATGGAGGTGCTTTCAACAAATTCCCTTTTTCAGTTCTTTATCTTATTCAGTGGCTTGTCTAAGGTTCTTAGGAGGCTGGGTACTAGACTTACTCAGCAGGTTAATTCCCACGCATTGCAAGCAGTCAGTATGTAATCAATTCCCAATTGAAAATCAGATGAACACCAGCCAACTTTTAGAAAACCTTTCATTTATAATTGAGGAAACTTAGAAAAATATGTGCTTTTTGAAATGCAAACTATACCTTAAAATAAGTAAAACTTCATATGGGAAAGATATAAAATTGAATTTTCTTTATTGATGGACAGTGCATTTTAGCTCAGACATTGGCATCTCACACTGGTTTGTTTTCAGTACTTAAAACCAAATAGAAATATTCAAAACATTTTTTGGGTGCAGTTAGGATTTGCTTTCTGGAGCTTAGGTGTGTTGAAGAGCACTGTATCATTCCTACCATACTCCTGAAAACCTTTACAACCAAATGACAGCATTTTAAGTTTGTTGTTTATCTGTTAACAGCGTAGAGTTGCTTGGATTTGCCTCATACTGAACAACTTTTCTGTTTGTAGAATCACAAAATGGTTGGGATGGAAGGGACCTCAGTGTCCATCCAGTTTCAAACCCTGCCATGGGCAGGGTCGCTTCCCATAGACCAGGTGTCCAAAGCCTGGCCCTGAGCACCACCGGGAATAGGACACCTACAGCTGCTCTGGGCAGCAGTGCCAGGCTCTCGCTGCTCTCTGAGTGGAGAATTTCTTTTATCTAAAGTAGATCT